>JAKSZP010004862.1:0-20850 GCA_022478985.1 Massospora cicadina
TTTTTTATTAGTAAAAATGGTGTAAAAAAGAAAACGATCTCTCTCAATACTCAACCATTCAGTATTTAAAGTATTTGGAGGGTCAAGAGGAATTTGAGGATATGTTCAGAATAACTTAGCTAGTCCAAATTAGGTAATATGGGAAACAGTGTATGGGAACTTGGGATACTCACCTTACATTAATGGAATAATAGAGGGGGAATTATAATTGGCCAAAACATACCCAAAAAATAACTATTGTATGAACTTCAGCCAACTCTCATTCAAGAAATTTTCTTCATCTTGGGGGACCCCTGACAAGCCTATAAAAGGGGGGACCCCCACGTAGGTGCATTGGAGGACTTGGTAGTGAGTGGGGGAGTGCCTTTCAATAGTCACCTCAAGGTCTGTCAGGTGGTTGGAGTAATCTGACCAATCAATTTTTTGGTTATTGCCCGCGTAGGTAAAGAAATGGTGTTTTCCCAATTAACGGTGTTCTACCATGAATCAGCCAGGGTCTTTTGGCTGATTCCTCAACACTATCATTAACATTATTATTAAAATCGTTCTTAGCAGCATTAAAAAAATTTGCAAATGTCTGCCATTTCCCCTTTACAGCTTAATTTGACCTAAGGCATTCTTATTTTTCAGCTGAGAGGGCAAATGTCTGACAATGAAGATCAATGAAGGCTAATTGGGAATCTTAGGGCTTATGTTTGAGTCAAGTGGAGGGAATGTTAGATTCTGGTTATTGACCCAAAAATAAACCCTTTGGCAACCAACAAATTGGGCCAAACATCCTCCTAATGCTTGAGCTAATAATCTAATTCTCAATTTAAAGCTTATTACAACTACACGTCTCAGGATGACTATATCAACATCAATTCAATCCAAATATCCTATCAAAAGCTTGAGCCAAATACACTTGCAGATTCAGGCTGATTGTTGCTGCACCAAAGCTCAGTAATTAGTCCCAACTAATTGGGACCAATATTATTAATTTACATAAGAAATTGTTTGGGAATTGACCTAAGATAATGTCTACTAATCTCATGGACAAATAGATGTTGAAACATAATCAATTTCCTGCCCTAGGGCGAAATTCATATGTTGATCTTCATAGTTGGCACAATAGCACTTGCACATGTACTGGCCAAATGGAAGTACCTAATACTATTTTTTTAGTACTAGATGGTCGAAGTACCTAATACTATTGAGAGGGCCAGTTGACATCCCAACTAGGGAGTTTTTTCATCAGCTGTATGACAAAAACATAAATTGAGCTAGTGCTAAAATAATTTCCTACTTATGGCAAATTTTGTATGTTTATCCTTGTAACTAGCACAATAACACTTGCACATGGACCACCTGAATGGGAGTACCTAGTGCTACCAAGAGAGGCCTGCTGACGTCCTATTTAGGGGTGCATCATTTTCTTCAATCAACACCAAAATTTCACAGAAGATGTATTTTGTCAGCAGTATGATGAAACTCAAATTTAGAGAATCCTAGGACAATTTTGTAATAGACAGAAAATCCCAGTTCTGATTGCCATATAATTTTTACATATTTTTTTGGTGCACTGACAAGCAACCAAATCGGTCTAACCAAGTGGGGAGAGGTTTGGGGCACCAACAAGCAGCCAAACATTCACCTCTCATTGGTTGGCTATGTAAAGGTTGAATAGTGGTTGGTACAACCCAACCACGCAAAATCCTCCTCAAAATGGAAACACCCAAAAAAGACCACAGTTATGTGAGATATGCAAACCCCAAAACATCCTTTATTTTTATTTTTGGACCATAAAAACAAAGGTGTCCACCGACCAGAGCTCATCTGGGGAGCAACTGACAATGCTCCCACAGGAAGGGACATGCTAGGGTGAGAATTCTGAAGTAAACTTCAGAATGGGCAGGCGCGCCTTATAAAGGCAGCGCTTTGGGGCCTCGCCCAAGTTATTGATTAGGCTTGTGCAAGCCTAATCTACAACTTGAGCAAGGCACAACCCAGCGCCTAAAACGTCCAAACTAAAAATGTTTTATAGATGATTTGTCTCAAATTCAGAAAATCTGAATCTGAAACTGATTTGTGCAATTGAGATAAATCTCAATTGTTACAAATTTTGCATGTTCTTACTGCAATTTTTGTCCCCAAAATCCTCCCAATTTGAGAGTACTTTGTCACCAATAAACCTAGAAATAGATCTCAGTCATATCAGTTCAAGGGCTTAACTGAAGTGGAAAATAATCTGTTGAGATTGCGTGCTCAAATGCTGCCAGGAGATGCCCTAGAGGTATAAATACCAGCGCCTGACCTAAAGAATAATCATCAAATAATTTAGTCTTAGTAAAAAAATTTTTTTATTTAATCTTCTTTCTGGTTTTTATCTTAGCTCTCTTTTGAGAGTGTCAGCAAGATGGACTCTTGGAATCCACAGCTTGTACCCCTGCCTGCCTTGGAAGAAGTTCCCAATTATGAAGGGAAATGGGCTTAAAATTGACCAGAAGAGTTGGGGCTATTTAAATATGCCTAGTGAACTTCCAAATAGTCAAAATACCATAAGACACTGGCAAACTTGATGATCATTTGGCTGAACTTCATTCCAATTAAGCATATAAGATTTATTTATCAAGCAAGTGATCTGCGGAATTTAACACCCCCAGCCATAGAACATATATCATGTCAAAAAACATACATACTGGTTGAATTGAGAACCTTCTCCTTTTTCAAAGTCAGTTTTAAATAGACTGGAAGTGATGAATTTCAGTTCTGGGACTAATACATCACCAGATAAACTTAATTCTGGCCTTAAAGAAGTGATAGCTTCAAATCAACTTTTGACATGATAACGTTCTATAGCTGGGGGGTATATCTAAAATCCTGGCAAGTATGAGGACATAGTGTGACAAGCATAAATTATTATAGATACCTATCACTTTTGTATAATCAGACCACTAAAATCAACCAAATTTGATAAAATGAAATATTTTAGATGATGATCAGTAAATTTTAGCATAGATTGGCCAATAAAATCAACTAGATTTACTAAAATCATTGTGTAACAAACTGAGTTCATAATTGTTACATTTCTAATTGGGTTCAGTTTTTCCAAATCTGATCAAATTGTTTAAATAAAAGATTTTTAGTTTGGTTGATTTTGGGCCTAGCTTGTGACTTATCCAAAATTTTAGGCTTGTATGAGCCCAATAAATGATTCAGTTGATGCCCCCAAAGAGCAGCCATAATAAAATAGAGAATGGTAAATGTTTTAAAAATGTTTTCATTTTGCAAAATTCAACTTTTCAGAATTTTTAATGAAATATTGTATTGTCATTGGAGATACATAAATGTGCCAAATTTCAAAGTTTTAGCTAGCCTGGAAGGTAAACTTGAAACTTTTAAATCAACTGAATATCAAACTGCTCAGCTGTAACTATATACTGACTACCATCAAAGATATATAGAATTTTCTTTTGATACATATAAAACTTTATTTTGAACATGAAAATTAAATCTTTTGATGCATTGTTGTATTGTCATCCAAGACCAACATCTGTGCAAAGTTTTAGATTTCCTTATCAGAAATAAGTGTCTGAAATAGAGCTTGTAATATCTTATTACAGACAGACATGACAGTGAGTTAAAGAAAAGTGTCTAAAAAGGTGTACCCGTTAATTCTGAAGCTCACTTCAGAATCTTACCCCTAGCTTTCTCCCCTGTGGAGCATTCTCAGTTGCTCCCTAGACAAGCTCTGTTCAGCGGGCCCTTTTTATCTCCTGAATGAGAAAAAAGTTGTTTCATGGTTTGCTTACCTTGTGGTCTTTTTGAGCATCTGGCTTCAAGGAGTTTTTGTGTGGTTGGGTTGGACCAACCATAAATCAGTTTTACATAAATAAATTGATGTGGGGATATTTTGTCACTGTCAGTGCACCAAACCTGTCCTTTACTTGATGTTGGTCTGCTTTGGTGCTGTTGGTGCATCAAAGCATCATTTCTTATATGGCAGTCAGAACTTGTATTTTCCAACTATTGCACATTGTAAGTGCAATCAGCAAATTAGCATAGATTGGCCAATAAAATCAGCTTAATTTAATAAAATGAAATATTGGTATTTGTTTATAAGATACTATATATTTTATATAAAGTATTTTTATATAGAAATAGTGAGGTTTTAAAATATATAAAGATGGTAATTTTAATATAAAATTGGAAAAAATAAACACTAATAAAAATACACTAATTTTTTTAGGAAAAAAGAACTACCTTTATTTTTTAGGAAAAAGATTTTTCTTTAAAAATTGGAAAAAAGAACCTCCTTTAAAAAGATGCTAAAATGTCAGAAATAATTGAGAAAATATGAATACTCAATAAAACCCTTTTTAAAAGTTGATGCCATATTCTAACCTGACTTATAGAATTGTGCTCACAAAAATTAGATCTCATATTGGATTAGAGTCAAGTATAAACTATAAGCAACTTAGAAGATACAGTGTGGAGTATATATTTTATAAACAGGTATTATAATTCAGTTTGAAAAATGGTGCTGACTTCAAAAGTGGTTTTATTGAGTATTCACATATTCTTGATTATTTCATACTTTTTAGTGCCTTCTTAAAGGAGGCAATTTTTTCAAAAAAATTGTCCCCTATTCCTGTTAGTAGGTCTCTTCCCCAAGTTAACCTGTTTTAATATGAAATTAAAGTAAACTTGAGATTTATATATTAATATTCTACCCAATGTAGCTCAAATTTTGGTGAATTATATTGCTTTTGAACCTTTGATGTGGAGCAGTTTAAATATAAAAATTATGCTTTTACTTTTCTAAATTGATCACTATGAAATTTTTATTTTATCAAAAAGCCTACCCTAAAGATTATATATAAAAAGTATTTTTTAGAAATAATATTTTAATTGCTTATATACCTAAAAGTTAAATGGAGTTTAGAATCACAACTTTTCTAGCATTAGTGGTGCCCAACCCAAAAGGGGGAGCCGCCACACATTAGAAACAGCTTTTTCGACTTTGAGATATGCTGTTTTAAAGGTCCTTACATAAAGTTATGTATCAAGCTTTAAACTGTAACAATAAAAATGGTATGATGATAAAATAACCATTTAAATTAATTGAGGCACATCATTATTAAAACTAAAATATTAATTATTCTGGAAATTTTAAACAGCTTCTTTATTCACTCTTATTCATATTACTTTAAAAATATGAATTGCAATTAGTTGGTTATTAAGTAGTATCTATATTAATAAAAGCAAGTGTGTATGTGTGTGTGATGCCCAGCCAAAACTACAGCATGTAGAGCTTTGAAAATTTGGATATAGGTGGACGGGAGGGGTCAGTGTGCATCTCGAAGTCGGAATTTTAATTTTTATAATAAAACTAACCGATTTATGCCCGTGCTTAGCTACGATGTCTAGAATCCCAGTCATTCAAACTTATTAATTTAGATTTTATATTATAGATAAACAATAACCACCCAGCCAAATTTAATTGCTTAATCGAATCAACAAAAACCACTAACCACTCGATTAACCTAACTGAACTTATCAAATCAACTAATAACTAATAACTAATCACCCTTAACTAAACTGTCCTATCGATTTGACTAAAAGCCATCAACCACTCAACCAAACAAAATAAACCTATCGAATCAATCAAATAACACCAAACTGCTACCCGAAACATTTCTATATTTAAAATCTTTGTGTAAGTGACATATCTTCCAAACTACTAAATTAACTTCTACTTAAGTTGCCAAAAGTATTTTATTAATTAGTTGAACCAAATTAAGCAGGTTTTTTTAAAATTATATAAATCTAACATCAAGATTCCCGTGCTTCGCTATAGTGTTTAAACTACCAGATAATCCATATTGATAAACCACTAAACCTCTTAGCTAAAACCTTCGAACATACCAAATCAACCAATCACCAACTGCCTCACAAAACTAAACTTAAAATCGAAACCAAAATCACCAACCACTACATCGATGAATCCCCCTTGGGTTGGGACCATCTAGTACTAAAAAAAAATCACCAACCACTTACTAACTAAAACCATAGAATATACTAAATCAACCAATTTCCACCCGCTTCGTACTCGTAAAACAAACCTAAACTTATCGAAACAACCAAAACCAACCACTTACCAAAACCAACCAACTTATCGAATCAACCAATCACTAACTGCTTTATTTATAAAATCCGTTAAGCTTATTAATCAACCCAAATCCACCAACTGCTCACAAAACCATTTAAACTATCGAATCAACCAAATATCAAACTTCTCAGCCGTAACAATATACCGATTTCCAATAAAAACATATAAGATTTTCACTTCTTGCATATAAAACTTTTTGTTTTATTATGAAAATTAAAAATCTGGCTTTGAGATGCACACGGACCCCCTCCCGTCCACTTATATCAAATTTTCAAAGCTCTACATGCTGTAGTTTTGGCTGGGCCTCATGCACATGCACACACGCTTGCTTTTATTAATACAGATAAACTGCAAAACCAACTTCTTAATTTGTATAGGTGCTTTATAGAGTTTATAAGGTATGACATATTGTGAGTTGAGATCTAAATAATTTGAGAACCTGAAAATATGTGTTTATTAATTTATTATATCATAAATTATTAAGGATAACTATGCCTATCTATACTAGCTTGAAGAATAATGATAAGTCTAATATAATTGATTAATGTTGAGGCTATTGTATTTTTAATTGACATAAATATAAAGACTTACATTAGCTTAATATTCTCAAAGCACTTAGAGCCAATTATCATCGATAGATTTGAATTCTAGACTTACATGCAGAATAATTTGAAACTTGCATTGAATAATCTGATAGAACTCATCAGATGTACACTGTCATACAAGTCAAAGTCAATTGGTTTAGGACCTTAGCTGATTTTAGTCATGGTAGGGTATATAAACTAAATTGTGACTGATCTTCTCATCAAATCCAGGAGAAAAGTAATTTCAGACTGAACATTGAAGTTGTTACCAGAGCAATGCCAAGTTATGCCCCTAAGAGTATGCTTAAGTTAAAGCAAAGCCTATATCATAAAATTTGGGAGGTTTAAGGAGGAGAGTGATCTGCCCAAGCTTATCAACTGAAGGTTGGTTTGAGTTCCAGCATACATCAGTAGCAAAAGTAGAACTTCACTTGAATTCAACATCTTACCTCAATTATATTGCAACTATGTTGGTCTACTTTGTTTATTCAAGGTAGGAGGACTGTGGGACTAACACTATCAAAAACCTTGTTAGTCAACTTTAATTACCATTATTATAGTTTATTTTTCTTATAAAGAAAGCTCCTCATGAAAAGGTTAATTATAACTAGAAGCTTGACAGTTTACCAGTGTCATTCCTCATATATCAAGTATTTATCTTTTTAGTCCCAGAGGATCCCAACCTGATATAGCGAGCATATACATTGGTAATTGATTTTATTTTTGAATTTTTTAAAGAATGTTGAACCCATTGTACTTTGACTCACCTCCCCATTTCTGTCTGGTATATAGACAAACAAAATTATATTTGAGTTTAAGGAAAACTCAGATGAAGTCTGGGAATCATTGCTCTTTACTTAAGTTAAAAAAGTTAAATTAATTATTATTGTAAATAAATTACTTTTATCCTATATATAATTATTTTATTGATTTTAGAAACCTGTTATGTTTTTATGAATTTATTATTCTATTAAAGTGAAGCTTAATGATGGTATTTAACTTCAACACTTATAATAATTAAGAAATTAATGTGTGGACTTACTACTCTTTACTTCAGTTCAACTAATATAGTTTCTTATTGAATATTTGATGTTTATTTGAGGTAATCCAAATTTTATACTAGATAAATATTTTAATGAAGCATTGCAGCTTAATTGTATATTTTTAACATGTATATTCTCATAGCAGTATATATTATATATTAAAAGGAATCAAAATGTTTTAGGTGCAAAAATAATTTTTTGTATTCAGTCAGAAGTTTGAGAATAGTTGATTATTTTTGTTAATACTGAAACTCACTTGCAGTTTTGCTAGCATACATTCTGCCTATAACTTATTAGTTAGCTTAAGCTTTTTGTACTATGATATTATAAAAACTTTCATAGTTACTATAGATAAATTATATATTTCCAAGTGAATAATATAGTTTTTTATTATAACATACTTATTATAATCACTATTATATCAATTAAGATAAACCTTTACCCAAAAAGTAACCTTTATATTAAATTAAAACTCTAAGAATTTTTATTTATATGAAAATTAAAAAAAAAACAGAGAGAAAATATTACTATTATATATATTTATTAGTTATATAACTACTTAAAAATCAATTACAGATCTAATATTATTACTAATATAAGATATTATTTATAGTTACATTTACATTTTTTAAAATTACTGAGATTAGAACCATTATACAGTAAAAAGTTGTATATGGCTAGAATTAAACTAATAAACAAACTGTATGAGATGAGATACAACTATGATTATGTTGCTTACATTAGATAAAAAACTTTTCAACCAATCAATAGAGAGAGTGAATGTTAGCCATAGTATTAGTTAAAATTTAGCTTTTATCTTAAAATAAGATATTACACAATGGCACCTATTTACAATTTTAGATAAAAAAATTTTAAAGATTTTTTATATATTAGACTAAAACCTTTCCCAAAAAGCTATCAGCATAATGTTAAATTAACTCATTTATCAAATAATAAAGGGATAAACAGCCAAAAATGGAGCTAGATTGCTCTTTGCCTAGTATTGATGGGATTATATTTTGATTAAACTATGCCTATATAGAGTATAGGTAGATTATAGTTTAATTTTCAAAATAACTACAATATATTGGATCACCAAAATGTTCCAATAAATCATAGATATGGAGAATCATGTATAATTTATCTTAATTTTATTTTGTACTTTAGACTTCAGTTGCAGTATCATAGTATGATTTACTCAAAAAACAATACCATATTTGTATAATGTAAGCCATTATAAAGCTCAAATGTACTTATTTAATAGGTGAAGTAAATAATTGATATATACATAGTGTTAACAATTTAAACTTACCAAAAACCATTTTATAATGAGGAATACAGTTATTCTTAATAAATTAAAAATTATAAGCTTGAACTTCTGAAGTTCTTATAGCGCTAAATACCTGATAATAAGTATAAACAACTATAATGCTAGAACACCATTAAGGTACATTATGCTATATGAAGTGTAGCTTGGCTTTATTATGTTAATAAATATATTAGAAAGAATCTTTATAGTTATTGCATAAGCTTACAAAATCAAAATGTGCATGGGCATCAGTATGCTCATATAAATTGATAACATAAATGAAAGCTTTCATGGAAGCAACTAATAAAAATAAGGTTAGGCTATTAAATTGGGTGAGTAGGACCCAGTGTTAGTTTAAAAAATCATGAGCACAGTTATTTTAATGAGACTAAGATGGGGATTATAGAAAGCTTTGGGGAAAATGACAGTTCAAAAAATGTACAAAGGCCCCCACAACAAACCAAATGTAAGGTTCTGGTCCTCGGCTATCAATATGGATAGGACCTTGCACCCATTTAGAACAAAAAAAGGGTGCTAATGCTAAGGCTCTGCTTCTTTCCAAAAAAATGACCTAGGACATACCTTGGATGAAAGATAGATGGTAGTTGTTCCCCATGTTTACCCTTCCCACCCCACAGACAACTCTCAAACCCAAAACCATCTTTATCAATGAATCAAAATAGTATTATGCAATAAAAATCAAACATCTCTTTTCAGGTTTTATAGGTATATTTTAAGTTTATGATAAAAATGAAAATTCCTCTTCCATCCAACAGCTTAATTAATATTATTATTAGTGGTAAAAGTTATGATACCTGAAGTGCCCCAGATGAAAAAATTGAAAGTTTAAATATAAAAATGCTTTTTTAAAATGGATAACAATGGACTTTAAACGCATTAACAGATACTGCGGATGCTAAGGCATAATTGGACAATTAAAAACCAATCTTGGATGGTTGAAAATTAAAAGTCTAAAATTGTTCCAGAAATGAAATTTTAAAGATATTAAAGCCCATTATTAAGCATTTGAACTTACTAAACCAATATCCCACCTCATAAGTATATTTTACAGCAAATTAAACCTTATAGTTTTTTATATCAATCTGGTTATTAAGTTTATAATATAAGCCGTATCCTAAATCTTTTATTCACAAAATAAACCCCAAAAGTTCCTCTCCCTGAAGTTAGCTCATTGAGGACAATGAAAAGCCAGATTCATTTCTGCTGGGTAATGGTTAAATCTCTAGTATTTCACACTCTTGTGTCCACTATTATAGGCTTTCAGGAAGCACAAGGATCAAATCCAGCTTACCAAACACCTTATTTAGAACCATTTATCTATACATCCATAAAATGTTTATTATGAACATGATAAGTACTTTTTTAACACTGAGTACTATGATTAGGATAACATCATGAAAGTACACATTGAACCAGATGAGTATTATGAGCAGTTAGAAAAATATAATAACTCTGCCGCCAAAATCAAACATTTAAACTCAATAACATCTTAAAGCTAAGTCTATTTTTTGTCAAAGATACCCTTAACTGGGACAAGTTCCAATACCACCAGTTTTGAGGTATTTGGGGTTCATGATGACTATCCTAAGCCTATCCTTTGGTGTAAAAGCTATTTTTTTAGGTCAGTAATCATCCTAACTCTCCTGGTAGGTCTTACTCCTACATTCTTATAATAGCGGTGCCTTGCAGAATATTGATGCTGTCTTGGGTACTTGAGTATTTAAAAATGAAAGCCAGGTTTTTTTATCACGCTGGTTGTCTGAGTATATCCCAACCTTTGATTATAGCTGCAAAGACTTTAGTTTATTGACTTTTGCATTTGTGCCAATTAAACAAAGAAAAAGCTTACTTGGCTAAATAAAGGTGTTACTAACATGTTGGTAATGGATCACTCTTATTAAAGCCAATAAAAAAGTTTTACTTGCCCACATGGTACAAACCATGATCACCTCTCCAACTTTACAAGCCTGCAATGTAACTGTCAGGATTTTCCCTGGGCTAGGTGAAAGCCTTGTTTAGGGGAAGGACCAATAACATCATTTGAGGGGTGTAATTATCAAATGGCTCATTAGATTTGAGAATAAGAGTTAAATCTACAAGTATATCAAATTTGGGGCTTCATAAAAGTTACTCCAAATTCAAGGAAACGGTAAATTCCCTTCCCTTAAGACGTGTGACCTGGGATATCACTTGACCTGGTCACGAGGATGGCTTGATTCAGGTAAGGATCAGAATAGTGGCAAACCAGAAGGCCAGGAAAAACCCTACTTGGATAGGGTCTTGACAATCCTTGAGGCACGTGTCCCCAAATACCCTATAAAAATCCCTAAATACTAATCTAATAAAACACTTTCGTTCATAGAATTTATTTTATCCTATTTATATTAAGTTTAATTTATTCAAATATGCGGAGTCTCATCCATAGTCGCGTCTGGAGCCACCCATGTCCTCTCAGCTGACGCTAGCCTCTTGCAGTCAGCCTACTTGTTGGGTTCCCCTGCATTAGTACCAGCGAGAGCATCTTGGGAAACCCAACAGTAACAGTAGTTGGCGCATCACCTTACCCTTCAGATGATGTAGTAAATAAGGTTCTGGGAATGTGTCAGAGTTTACTCCACACTTAACATATGGGTAACAATGAATAAACTGATGTCATCAGTCTTTAGCCTTACAAGACGCTTTACAAGGAGAACTGAAGGATTGGGCCAGAACTGTTATACATCAGAATTCACAGTTTTTGATCTTTGTTGGACAAATTGTTGTTCAACTAGAAAATAAAAATAGTTTGGAGAAGAATAAATTCAATTTTAAATATAAAAAAGGCCTATCTGATTCTCAGTAAAATCTGGCTTCTCAGAGTAAGGTGATTACTCCCTCTTTTTTGCCAAACAGGACTATAAGTAACGTTAGGATTATGCTAAATTACCATGAAAATCAGGGAAGCCATTCAGAGGTCTACCTAGTCCTACAGCCAATTTACTGCAAACTCCAGTGTGGAGACCAGGACCTTTTTTAGGCCTTGAGGAGGTCACACCAGATGAAATTAATTTACATCATAGTAATTGGCTCAAATATCAAAATGTTACCTCACGGCTTTCTTTTACCAACTCTCAACCCTCCATCAGCTATTTTGACAAAGCGAGGCGAGTTTTGAGAGATCTGATAGGTCAAACCCTCATATTTCCTATATAGGCTTGAAGCCAATAATGGGTAATTGACTATCTCACTTCAAGCCTCAATTTTGTTTAAATACTTTTATTTAAATGAGGCAAGCTGACCAGGGGACATACATTACTGAAGCTCAAAGAGATAAAAAATGAATGAACAGACCTACCCAAGCAGAATGATTAACCGCCCAAAAAGAGCAGGTGAAACACAACCAAACGAGAATACAACCAACCAGGTGGGACAGCGATGAGTCGTTTAGCCCACCATGGTGAAGGGGAAGGAGGATCAGATGGCTTAGCCTTGGTATCAGATTCCATATCAAAGGCAAGTGTGCGTGCTAAGGCGGAGAGCAATGGTATGGGGTGATCAGCAACATGGGGAGTGGGTTAGCTGATGGCCAGTTGGTCATCAAAATTACCTGCATCAAAAATTGCACCTAGGTATTTAAAAACAGTTTTCCACATGAAGGCGGATGGAAAGAAGCTGGGATAATAAAGCTGTGGTGGCGCAGGTGGTTTTTGTCTTGGACCGCAAAGCAATAGCAACTTTCTGGATGGCAGCATTTACTTGTTTGTGGATGTTTTGGAGTTACGTCTGCCCTGCAAGGCTATGGTCAGAGAAATAATGGGATGAGGGAGACCCTTGGCAAGTATTGCTACTGATAAGTTGTTTATCTCATGGTGTCAGTGTTATCTGGAATTTCAGCTGCAGCAACAGCGAGCTGGTGGTCAGAGCGGAACACAGAGGCGTTCAGTTGAGGGGCATAAAAATGCTGAGGGATCTGAATGAGGTGTTGTACCTCTATAAAGTCTTTGATTTGGGTATTTAAGTCTTCAATTACATTGCCCATTTCATCAGTTTCATCTAATGAAGTCCATGGATTTAAATCATACTGGAAATTGAGGTTAGTGAATTTATGAGCTGCGGCTGTCAATTGAGGAATAACATGGGATCAAACTGTTATCCAAGCTGTCTCCTGATTGGTTGAAGCGCATGCGGCACTGGACTGAGGAGGGGCCTGATTGGCAGCTGCAAGCGCTAAATTGGCTGCAAGTTTTGGGGGAAGGAGGGGAAGGATTGTAACCCATACCAAAAAGGCAGTGAGGTGTGTGGCATATTAGGGGCCAAATGGAGGTAACACAGGTACAGCGGATGCAGCAAGATAAGGCATTTACACTTCAAATGATCCAACTTGAAGCAGGATGGACAGATAGTCCGTCTGCCCTTGACACGGGACCAGAACGGGTGGTCAGGGGCAGAAGGAGACGGCGCAGGGGGGAATTGACCCAGAAATTTTATTGTAAATTGGGCCAATCATGGCAAATGCCTGAGGCCCAGTGAGATGAGTGGCCACATTGGGGACCACAAACTGAAGGATGGGATTGGAGCTATACATTGCCACACCTTCCATCAGCTCCTGATGGAGCACCGCAGGGGAAGGTGATTAGGCAACCCCACAAACTGAACCACCATTGTGGTGTCAGTGAAAAGCTGGGTGCGCGTTGTGGAAATAGGGGTGCCCTGTAAAACTAGGGAACGGTGGCCGCAGTGGCAGCATCAACTTCACAAGTGAAGCCTAGATCAAAATACCTCTTATAGGGGCAGAAATGTATAAACTCAGCTGGCAGCATCACTGCCTGGGCCAAGTCAATAATGGCTTTTTCTGCATATGGGAATAATTTCCATATTTGACCTGATGGCCAAAATGCAGCTGGGATCAGGGGAGAACAAGTGGGCTGTGAGGCACTGCCTGTGCACGTGCCAGGTGGATGGTGAGATCCTTGGTGAAATGAACTGATTCAATGTTTTATTGGGAATGGATGATCCAGTCCAAATTCATTTTACTGCCATATGGAAAATACTGTGTGTTGTTTTGCTTCTGCCCCACATGAGAGCAGCCAGCAGAGAATCTGAGGTCATCAGGGAGCAAATGGGGGAGGTTGACATAGACTAGTTAAGTTCTTTTTTACTTTCTTTAATTAAAATCACTTGAAAGATACTCCAATCAGAAAGAAAAATTGGCTATCACAAGATTATTTTGAATTTTGCTAATACTATGCATTGCAAATGTAAAAGGGTTGCTTCTTAACCCACTTGCTGAAACTAATAAAACTTTATAAGAACCAACCTTTACTATAAGTTTTAAGTTTTATTTTATTTACAGGTAATAAACCCCCTTTCCCTAATTTTGGCAGTTGAGATAAAAACTTCTCATGCTTTATTTGTTTAAATAAGGGGCTATTCAGCACCTGTGAGCCTACCAAAAACCCTGATTTCAACAACCTGCTCCCTCTCTGGTTAACTTTATTTTTCTGGTTGTTGTTGCCTTATAACATCTTCAACAATTATTGCTTTCTTCAACTGCCAAGCCTTTTACTCTAACTTGGATGCGCAATACACACATAACCCAAATTGTGTGTATATATTTACATGAAAAATTTACATGAAAACTTTTCTGTTGCAGAATTTTGCCATCTTTGAGCTGTACCTCAGGTTCAAATGCCGTAAAATTAAAAAACAAGAAACGTTGAAGCGGCGTTTGAACTTGTCATTAGAAATTTCAGCAACCTAAGTTAACATTGGGCGAATAATTATAAATCTTAAAAGCCAAATTGTGAAATTAACAAGATTGTGTCTATGCCCACTTTAAGAGGAAATCTTGAGGTGAGTAGAGAGAGAAACCAGACCTTAAAATACCAAATCCAAGAAGGTGTGACATAGTCAGGATGGGCGTCCCACTATCACCCTCATGTTGCGGGTTCCAATCCCATCATTGCAGAAAGTCATTTCTGAGCTAAGAAGATATCAATATATGTGGATTTTTCGCACCATGCTTTGGTACAACCAAGCGAAGTAGTGAAGTTAGATCATGTAATCCCAACCTATCTGAACACGTGTAGGAAGGTTTTACACCCTGTACTTGGGTTTTGTCCTCCACTCCTATACCTTCACTCCCTACTCCCTAACCCTTCTATTGGTATGGCATATTTGTCCCAAGGTTTGCTACCTTGAATAAAATTAAAAATACCAAATCCAAAGCATGCCTCACAGAGTTGAGGTGATGAAGAGTTGTAAAATGACACAAATGTAAGTTCCAACTTGGCCAAAATATAAATGACACTTTGCGCTATTGCACCATAACCCCCTAATGAAGAGGTTGATGGCAGTGAGTATATATATGTAACCTATGAGTATTATGGAAAGCTCTTGTTTTTAATCATTAGACCTAAAAACAACCCCAATGTTTCACAAATTAATGATGATTTAAGGGATTTTACTGAGTGAACTTTTTAGTATTATGTTGGGGACATTATTGAAGCACTACTTGAAAAAGTGGTTATTACAGCAAGTCATGTAGAGCCAGAAGTGCAACCCTACCAATTTTAACTTATGGAACTGAATAAAAAGGTGCACTTTGTTAGTCCAACATATGAAGATATGTATATTGTAAAATCCTTATCTGACACTTTTGACCACAGTCAGTACTATTGTCATATGCCCAGGCTGTTGCTATTACAACCCAGTCTGTGAGTGAAACACCCAAAAAATCTTTAAATCTCCTATAGTCATGGAATTAGCCTCAAGTATTTGTTCCTCCTTGAAATTTGAATTAAATTGGTTGTGCTCATTTCTTGTTTACTGTACAAGTTACAGTCAGAATTTTTTAAAAATAAAAAAAAGCTTTGGTGGTCACTAGTGCCACAAGTAACATTATTGAACTGCAAATAGTGCAAGCCTTGAACCTTAAGGTCACACTAGTACTGCCTATTATTGGGCTTTGCGCATCCCAGAAATCACTTTTCCTCTTTGCAAGCCACTCCAGCTTATTGCACGTGACAATGTATTTGCAAAAAAACTTTTTGGCGTTATCAGAACTTGTGTACACAATGACTTTAGTAGTTGGTTGGTGGGCCATCAATCAGATAAATATTGAACTGGAGAGTGTAACAGATGGAAACGTCCCAGTTTCCAATTGCCATCTTACCTTAGGTTTGACGCAATTCACACTGAACGTCCAGCGTGAGCTGGACTCTCAAGGTAGTAAACCTCAAAATTAGGGAAATTCGAAGCAAGAAAAAGACAAAATAGGTAAGCGAGGTTGTAAACCCTGGAATTAACCTTATTTTATTTATTATCGAATAAAAAGTTGCTGACAAACAGGATACTGATAATCTGATGCCGCGAACACACCAAGGAAAAGACAGGATATTCAAGGGAGATCAAACCCCAAAAACCCAAGTTTTTTTTTGATGCGACAAAAACTTGTTGTGCGCGGATCATCAGGTAAGATAAGGTAAGGGCAGCCCTGAGGCATCCAGAGAGAAAGAGAGAGAATTCTGAATGAAGTTTGGGATTGCGTGGGCTTGACCTTAAAGGTCGCCCTTCTGGGGCCTCGCCCAAACCATTGATTAGGCTCACAAGAGCCTAATCAATAATTCAGGCAAGGCACAACCCAGCGCCCAAACCTGACAAACACCAAATAATCTTTTTAAATGAATCAATTCGGATTCAGAAAATCTGAACCTAAATTGAAATGCAATGGATGGCTTAATACCATTCGTTACAGAGAGAAACATGCTTACATTTTCCTTTAATCATTAATCAGGTAAAATACTCCTTTCTTTAACACTGGCAAAAAGAAAACAGTATAAGGAACTGTGGAGACTTCCTCTACTGACGTTGTTACTGACCTCCCTAGCATTATATTTTTTTAGTACTAGATGGTCCCAACCCATCCCTAGCATTATATTAATTCAGAAAACATTTAAAGCCATTTTGATTTGGAAATTGACAATTATCTACCAATCCAATCAGAGTTTGACCTGAGCTTCCATATGACGGTTGACAATAAAAATTCAACTGCACTTTATATCCCTCCAAAGCTAAGGAGGATCAAGACTAAAAAGGATGGATTGATGGCGTGATGGCGAAAGGCTTGAAAGAAAAACTCCCTCACTTTTATTTCCTGTGAGTTTTTATATAAATTATATGGCACTCTAATACCATTTGTTGACTATGGGCATTTTATAAACGAAACAATCCAAGATCATACCAATTACCCTATGAGGCTGATATTATCAAAAAAAATTAAAATCAAAGTTTTACATATGTCATGGCCTGATGAAATAATTGAGGGTACCAACTGCAAAGATTTAACTAGTTGTCAGGAGGCCATAAAGGTGTAGTTGCCAGGCCTTCCTGACCTCAAACATAACCTAGACCAGCGCTGGGTTCAGGCCAGATATGCCCAGGTTAGCCTAGGGGATGTGCGTGATATTCAGCCCTGTGTTACACCAAGGGTGTAAAAATGCACTAGGTATGTTACTGATGGTGACGGTTCAGTTCAGTTTATTGGCATTTTGGGTTTTGAAACCCATTCAATTTTAGATTTTTTGAAATTGGGCCACCTGTGTTTATACATATTTAATAACTTGAGTTTGGTTAATCTTGAGATATAGTACCCTGGCCAATGGAAGCGTGCACTTATTGGTGCACTTGGTCTTAGCACTACTTCCTCCAATTGATGCTTCCCCCTGATTGTCTAAATATGTTTTCTCAAGAACAAACTTCTTTGTTGGTCGACTTCTACAATAAATATTCCCTTTAGCTTACATTTTTTTTGAAAAATATGGTTACTTGGGTGCATCTGTGCGTGGAAATCCTTATGGGGTCTTTAACAACATTGGCCGTTCTATTATAACAAAGATGTTCACTATATCTGGCGCTCCAATGGGCCCCTGGTCCCCTCCAGATCAAGATACCAAGCACTTCTGCACAGATCTCTTTCTGGTTGTGGACTCCCCTTTGGTGTCCTACCAGGTCTTGGTATGTACCTTCTCTCAACAACTTTATACAGCGTTGTACACCCTTGCCCCAGGTCCCTTTTGCTCCGGAATCCTTAGCAGTGCCCTATTCATCCTCCTTCTAATGACTAGTTTCATAGCTGTGTGGATGTGCATCTCTCACAACCTTGCTGAACGGGAGAGTTACAGAAACTCTCTTTACATTAGTCGACCAACCACTTTATTTTCTGTGTACAAATATTATCCGAGTGGGGCTTTTGCTGAGTGCAAATTGGGTGCGCCTGTCATCTTTCATGGCTAAATGGGGCTCACCACCGTAGTCTCATTTGGCCAATAGTTGAGGGTTGTGGCATTAATCTCACTACCTCCAACTGGGAAGTGTCCACTATTCTTTCTTATACTTAGTAGATTTGGACGCTTTGCGCTCCAGAAGTTGTGATTCCTCAACTTTCCACCAAAATTATTGAAAACAATATAATCAAAATGGTTTTTTCTCAGCACTGCATTTGAACAAGAAGGTGGGATCATCGATGAAGGACCTGGTGGTGATGGCCTTGGATAACAATGCCCAACCTGCTGCAAAAAGGGGTATAGGGTTGTTCACGTTCCAAGACGCGTTTTATAATGCTTATTCCATATATGAATTAAGTTTAATTTTATCTCTTTTGGCTCTAATTTGGAACCAATTTCAGCATACCAGATCACCCCAGAGAGATAGCGCTTGGTTCCTACTATGATCTGCAGAACACAGGCGGTGGAGAAGGAGTTACTTTTACGATATAAAAATGTTTATGCAACTGCTGAAGATATAGTGGGATATGTGACCTCAGTAGTAAGAGTGGCTAACTATCCCTCTATATTTTTTGATGCAAAAACGTACTCTGGAAGCATGCTTATGCCTGAAGAAGATTTTTATGGTGAAGTGTTGGCGTTGTCTGATAAAAATAAAGACCATTCTGGATATTTTTTGTTGACTGCAACCCTTTCATCTCCTTTAGAAAAATCAGCATAACTATTTTGGTGGATACTAAGCCTCTGAGAATATTATTGATAAAGACCTAGCCAACTACCTAGAGCTGAGTTACTTGCTGGGTGGTATGGTTAGGGAAGGGGCTTCTCAAGGTATTACCACACTGAAAGTTCTAAGATTAGTGGATTACCAATCTGGCAAAAATCATTTGTCTGATCGCTTTCAAGCTATCAAAAGCCTATTGTACACCATCATTATGGGTGTAGAGTGGTGGCGAAAGTTTGATGTCAGGACTAACTTGAAAGACAATACCTTGTCCTTAACGTTGAATAATGGTCATGTATTAGTTGTCTCTTTGGCTGAAGCACGCTTCAGGGCGATCTGCCTACTGGCCCAATATCCACACTCTCAGTCTTGCTTTATTGCTGAAGCCCTCTCTGGAGGTACCTTTACCTTACTGTTTGGGGGGAGAGGTTGGAATCTTCAACTGATGCGGCTTCAGCCAATATATTACCAGCTCATTCAGAGTTTAATTGCAAGTTCAAGCTCACCGTTAATCTAATGCATATATCTTCTCCCATTTATGCTATGACTGCAAGAGAGATAGCAGACCTAGATGTTTGGGTTTAAAAACAATTAGCTAAAGGCGCAATATTTCAGCGTGTCTCCCCAGTATGCTTCTCTTTTCTTTGTGAAAAAACATATGTACCTTATGACCATGCGTAGATTATGGGAATCTCAACAACGTCACAGTACATAATTGCATCCAATCTCACTAGACTCACAGATTACTTGCTATGTGGAAAAGGCAAGTGTTTTCTCCAAACTAAATTGTTTAAACGCGTTCAATTAGATTTGTATCAAGGAGGGCTAGGAGTGGCTAACCGCATTCCATACCAGAATTAGAATTTTTAATTTCAGGTTATGCCCTTTAGGATTAAAAATGCTCCTGTTATCTTTCAATGCCGTATTTATGCAGCTTAGGGGGACTTGCTGTGGGTATGCGCGGTAGCCTAAATGGATAATATTCAGGTGTTTTCCCCTGATAATGAGTCCCATGCAGTACACCTTTGGCAAGTGGTGAAGAGGTCAAAGGCAGCCAACCTTATGCTGAAAATCAGTAAGTGAGAATTCTTCATGTCCCAGGTCACCTTCCTGGGCAACATCGTGCTTGACCAAGCCCACATAATAAACTCCATTAAAGGAGAAGACAATTCATGAGTGGTCCACCTCCACTTCAGTCAAGGAATTGAGAAGTTTTTTTGGGGACGTTTATGTTCCCCTAAGAATTCACGCCAAATTTTTCTGAGGTGGTGGCGCCCTGTAAGTCCTGGGGAACGTCCTCTAGGTTTCAATCAGCCATTTTCCCAATTTTGAGTAAGAAGGCACCAAAGAGGATAGCTGTACCCCTTGTTACTCAGGGCGATCTCGCTCACATAGTAGATGAGCGCTGGGTAACAGCTCTTTCACTTTGGATCCCGCTTCAGGTACCCACACTATCCTCAGCAGAACTGTTATGAGGAATCAGTGAAATCTGCACTGAGATCGCTGAAATGAGATTGATCATAACTAATTTGAGCGGCAATCAGCCCAATGCTCAGATTTTAAATGGTCAAAAAGGTATGAAGACTGATCTATTGGCTGGAATGCCCAACAGTTGCAATTTGGTTAACATGATGATCGAAAAATCTCCTCCCTCCCAAATCCATTGGGCATCACCCTCAATGGGCAGGTAATAGCACTGGACACTATTGATGAGGTTTTGAAGCTTCCTGCTGACAAATTGGGTGTTGCGTCTGA
>JAKSZP010004863.1:0-20789 GCA_022478985.1 Massospora cicadina
CTTGACCCTCTTTGGTGACAGTTTTGGCTAAGTTAGTCATAGCTTTAATTGTAGCTGGATGATATGTTGGGTTTTCTTCCTCATAGCTCTTTCTGGGTCATCAGTCCTGGCTGAAAAGACATTTTTTTCCAAAAGGCATTTATTCCTGGTTCCTGGCTATACAAAACATGGAATTGAGACATTTTTAGTATCCGATGGTAGCTAATGCAATAGGCCATGAGAGCACTGGTAAAAAATTAGTCCCAGTGCAGAGGGTCTGAAAGCCATTTCCCATAATATAGATATTTAAGTTCTATTTCCCATTCTATAGTCTCGTTGATAAAGGGTTGTAAGGGGCGGAGAAAAGTTGCTGGGTGCCATAGAGGTAGCTAGGATTTTAACCACTCAGGAGGTAAAATTCTTACCATTGCCGCAGAGGAGAACCTGAGGGCAACCATGGCAGGTAAAGGTTGACTGGTGGAGGAAAGTAGTGGTAGCTTTGGCAGTTTAGGGAGAGCCACTTCTTTAATCCATTTTGTGAAGTGGTCAATTCCTACCAGAATGCAACAATTCCCACTGATAGTCTGGGGTAGAGGCCCTATCACATCTAAAATTATAGTGTAAAAAAGTTGCTGAGGGGTAGTGGGTAGGTATTGGTATTTGGTCTTGGAGCGGGATTGCTTTTTACAGGTTAAGCAGGAATCTAAGACTTCAATAATTGATTCCGTGATGCCTCCCATTAGTACCGTTCCTTGATATACTCATATGTCTTCGTTACTTCAAATGCCCAAGGGTAGAGTGGGCGTACAAGATCACTGGTAACCGTTCTGAAGGTCGCAGATAGGGCAGTCAATTTATTTCTACCTTCTTATATAACTTTCTGCTCTCCACCTTAGTGTTGCGGAAGTGTCATGCTAGTATTTTCTGTACAAGGTCATCCTTATCATCCCAGGCCTCAGGGGTCATAAGGAGATCATGTAATCTCCACTTCACTGTTGTCCAGATGAAGGATAGGCAGACAAGTCAAACCATCCACATTGATATGACGCGTCCCAGATCAATTCTCACTATTCATATCATAGTGTTGAAGTTTGAGGGCCCAATGGGCCAACCGTCTGGTAGGATCCTTCATGTTTTGTAGCCATTTTATGGAGGCGTGGTCAGTAACCACAATGAATGAAGTGCCATATAGGAAAGGGTGATAATGTCTAACAGCTAATAGTACAGACAGGCACTCCTTCTCTGTGACACTGTAGTTATGTTCAGCTTTTGACAACATCTTGCTGAAGCAAGAGACTGCATAATCTACGCCATTACTGTCTAATTGGGCCAGGTTGTCTCCAACGGCATAGTCTAAGGCATAAGTGAACAATATGAAGGGTTTCTCATAGTTGGGGTAGCATAGGGTAGGGCTTGCTGAAGCAATTTATTTAACATCTCAAAAGTGGCCGCTTGTTCTGTACCCCAAGAAAAAAAGGTGTTCTTAGCCAGTAGTCGGATGAGAGGCTCACTGAGCTGGGCAAACTTGAGGATGAACTAAGGTAATATACCATCATAACCAGAAATACCTGAATTTCCCGGTGGTTCTTAGGGGCAAGCATTTTAGAGATAGCTTTGACCTTATCTTGTAAAGGCTGGATACCTTTTAAGGAGATAGCATGTCCAAGGAGGTCTAGCTTCTTTTGGAAAAAGGTGCACTTTGACAGTTTCAACTTGATGTTAGAAGCCCGCAAGCTTTAAAAATTCTTTTAAATGAGCGAGATTATTGGTGAACATTGCAGAAAAGATGGTGATGTCATCAATATAGACAATCACACAACTTAGTTTGATGTCTCACAGAATGTGGTGTATTGCACGTTGGAAGGATGCTGGCGCATTGCACAGCCCTTGGGGTAAGAGGGTAGGCTAAAATAAGCCTTCACTGCAAATGAGAGAACATTTCTCCTGATCTTGGGGAGAAAGATCCATTTGCCAATATCCGCTGGCCAAATCCATGGCTGAGAAGAATTTTGAGCCAGAGAGTTGTGCAAGGGCATCATTTATGCAAGAGATAGGATAACTGTCGTTTTTAGTGAGGTTATGCAGTTTATAGTGGTCCATCAATACCTAATGGACTCCATTCTTTTTGATCAGCAAGAGAGGAGATGCCCAAGGGCTTTGGGACGGTACTAATAACTCAGCGTCTATTATTTGCTTGAGTTCAAACCTCATTTTCTGCTCTTCAACCTTGGACTTACATTAAGGTTTAGATCGAATAGGTTAAGCATCACCAACATCAATGGTGTGGCCCCATCCCTTCATGTGCCCATAATCCCTGTCATTCTGGGAGAAAATATCACCATAGGCTTCCAATAGAAAATGAACTTTTCAAGCTCATCCAAGGTTAAGACATCTAAATGTGGACGTTAGGCAGAGTACACACCAACTGGTCAGTGGGTAAACCCATATCCAACATTAACTCAATAAAGTGGATCCTGTTAATCTCTTGGAGGGGGATTAAAAGACCTTTTACATACCTTTTGATGCTTTTTGAAAATGATGGGTTTATTAGTAAGGTTCCCCAATAGAATATTAATGGGTCATTGATAGGCGGGATCTAGTATAACTGGCAATACCCGGGGTCTAAAGAGCTTACTCCATCAATGCTTGTTATGTGCAGCAGACAGCTTGGGGAATCTGTAACGTAATATTGGTACAACCACGCGTTGTCCACCAGACTTGGTACTGTCTCCTCTGAAATGAAAAAGGGAATGCCATCTGAAGCGTCTACCAAATCAGGCAACTTTTTTGTGTTGCATTCAGAGGTCGTGTAGAATAAAGGTAAAGCAGAGGAATGGTACTCAATTAAGAAGGAGTATTCTTTTTATTGGGTTTTTTATTGTTAAAGATTAGCGAGACTTCATAACTGAGAAAGAGGTAATCCTGTTTCATTTTTATTATACCATCATAATTAATCATAAACTGTATGCCAGTAAGCATGTCATTAGTGTGATTGTCCAAGACCACAGCAGGATCTGACAATGTGAGCTTTCCAATATGAATAGGCAAAGAGGAGTAGGATCCAATAGCATGGGTGTTGTTGTGACTCGCCATTTTAAACTCTCCTGCATATATTCAAGATCAGGAGCTAGCTTGATCTTCTTAATCAGCTTGGAAGATAGAACGTTTACAGGAGATCCATTGTCCAAGCTAGCTCCAACATGGACTTTTTGAATAACGACCTCTACCATAGTTATGGTCCCACCAAAGTTAGGGGGAGAGCTAATACTTCCTTAAGAAGGATAGTAGAGGCAAGCTTTTTAGCTGTCTCAGGATAGTTATTTTTAATGGACTGTAGGGTGCAAACATGATGAATTGGTCGGATCAGCAAAGCAATAACCTGGTCAGCATCGCTAGTGGCATCAATAACCTCAGGGCACCCCAGCACTTGATTAAGATAAGTTTATTGAGGGATCAGGGCCTTATCTACTCCTTCAGGGTTAAGCCAATCTGGTATAAATCTTTGGCAGGGGCTCCTAGGACATAATAATCAACATCCTCATAATCTCCTTCAGACTTATCATCAGAAGGGTTGTCCACACACATTGGGTGGCCGCTAGAAGGGCGGTTGGAGGTGAAAATCATGACCTCACTAGGTTTGGGGCTATCTGAAGCTATGATCATTGAGGGAGTAGGCTGCTTAGCTTGAGAAGCCTTGTCATTGAGCCCATGGTTGGTGGGAGCAACTGTCACCGGAGGGAGAGATTTGAGCTTAGGAGCATCCTTTTGGGCCACTGGGACAGACCTCTTCGCAGAGGGCTTGGGGCATATTAGAGGCTCAACAGATGGCAAATGATGAAATTTGCCATCAGTTAGAGGCAGAGAGCGCGTCCCCACTGATGATAGCACACTCTGACTCACTGGCTTAGTAACCTCAGGCTTGCAGGGCGGAGGGAGATCAGGTTTGAGCTGCACTGCAGGTGCTGGTCTCAGGGTATTAACCAACACAGGTGGGGCCATAGAGATCATCTGGGATTCCTTTTGCAGGGCTATGGTTAGAAATCCTCAATGGTGAAGACTCGTGGATCTGACACAACTCCTGAAGTAGCCTCATTGTTATAGATATCTGCAACCTCTAGCAGCGCCTACTTGAAATCACGGATGATATGGATGTGGCATTTAATGGAGATAAGATGCCATGCTATGGAAGGATGAGAAGCTAAGCCATTTATAATGGCAGTGAGGGCATCATCAAGAGGTAACATTTTAGCGAGTACCAGGAGCTGAGATTTTCCATATAATTGATTAACAAAGGTGGTGAGCAATTTTCTCCTTTTCATGCCAAGGCACATAAAGGCCTGCTTCTTCCTTTTCAAACTTTGCATTGAGCCAAATTCAGCAGTCAGCGCATTATTAACCTCTACCCATGTACTCATAGTGTCTATATGAGGGACCATCACCTCTTGGGCCATGCGACTCAGGCAAGGTAGGATGTGCTTGACTTTTTGTTGGCCAGTCGCGCCTTCCATGTAAGATTCATAGACATATAAAAATGAGGCAATGCTACCCTCCCCGGGGGTGAATTTATCCTATAAGGGGTGTTTAAAATAGTTAGCCTCATGTAAAGTGGGAAGAGAGCGCTGTTTGAGGTTTTTAAGATGGAATAGCGCGCTGGCTAATTGCAGTTCAAGGGCAACTATCCTTGTTTCATTGTCAGTGGGGGGGTAAGAGGGGTACTCACTTGACCGCCCTCTATTTTTTATAGTATTGTGGTGTACAGGTAACCCTGTAGTGCTCACCACTTATTAGAATCAATGGCAGATAGTGTGTTTTCAGGTGCTTTTGAGTCCCAGATTTCAACAATTTTATTTGCAGGAGAGGTTACTCTTCAACTGTGAGAATATGAATATCAGGGAATTTTTATCACAAATTTAAATATATGTTAACCTGTAATAAATAATTAAAAAGTTGGATTTGTTATAAGTTTTTATTAGTGGCAGTGAGGGGATAAAAATGAAAGCTCTCAATATTTTTTCCGCTTAGTACTTAAAATATTTTTGAGGTTTTAAGGGAAATCAATGCAAAGTTTGAATTGGGCTAGAAATAGTGAATTAGAGGATATTAAGTTTTGGCTTGTTAAAGCTCTCAATTCACATTGATTTGATGGAATGGCAAATGGAAAGTTGGTTTCAGGTAGAATATATCTGTGAGGCAACGATTTTATATATTTTACCCAATCATTAGGCAAGAAAATATTTCCACCTGGTGGTACCCCATCCAGGTCTATAAAAGGGGTCAGTCACCACGTTGTATTTTGAGCTATATTGTATGTAGTATGTGGGAGATCTCCTAATGGCTCCCCTGATTCTGCTGATGATTCAGCATACTCCTGCTACTAACTGTAGGCCTATTTGGCTGATGAGTGGGAGTAATTGCATTACTCTGAGAGGCCAGATTCCACTAAAAGTTGGATAAGGCTTTCATATTAAGAAAATCAGATATTTACTCTTCTGAACTATTCTTACTTACTAGTTGAAAAATTGTTTGTCCGACACTCCCACCCTTAAGGGTTGCCCTAGTAAAACCTGAGGTTGCCCCTACTGCAGCCTTCTGGCATAGTAGGGGCCTTTGTTATGTTATTTGAACAAATTACTCCTAAACTTATCACTAGGACATCCCTTATAATCTTTCAGAGTCTCTAATCCCTTAGCATTCAGTACCATCAACTGGGTATTGTCAACCCCTATATGGATGGCAATTATTTAGAGTAGTGTTATTCTGAAAAGCACCATACAGCTTCATTTGTCAAAGAGGGGTTCAAACATATGGGCTTTACCCCTGGCTAAGATCACGGAATTGACATACCCTCAACAAGCGCTGGGTGGCCTCCGTCCACCTTAGACTTAATCTACTACACCACCAATCACTAGTCACCCCAAGCCCTTAATACAAACTGAGTCAGTAGAATTCTCTCTAGGTAAATTCAAATCAATCAGATATGATGCAAGCGACTAATTTGTCAGCCTGGGATCAAATTTAGGATTTAGAACGATCTTTCAGCTACAAATGGCCAAATGAGGCATCCCCACATGAACAGAACAGCCGCTAAAGCAATTCTCAAAAAAAATTACAATTGGGCAAACTCAGGTGTATTAGAGAACATATTTTTCATCTTTAAAGTATATAAGGCACCTAAACTTTAGAATCTAAGCAACACAAACATGGTAGCCTATTCTAAACTTCATATTGAACATCAAAGCTTTAAAGAATAGAGCTGAATTGATCCTGTTGTCATCTGAATAGCGCCTCAACTTGGTAAAATTTAATGCGATTTTACAAACCATCTCCTGAAGAAATCTGATATAAAATAAAATGCCCTGTCAGTAGTAACTCTTTGGGTTATATCATTATCTAGACCTCATAAAAATCTAAATACCACAATCTTTGAATTTACTTATAGCAATCGTCAACAAAATTCACCTAAAGAGACAAACATGCTTACATCTGTGGGAGGGACCTCACTCGTTTTATTTCTATAATGGTAGTAACCCACTCCTTGGTTGTCACCAAAATTGCCACCATCAGCAAAGATACCCAAGATACAACGTGAAATTCATTTTAACAAGCACCTGTACATGATCAACTCTCTCAACCTTTTTTGGTGCCAATGTTTAATAGAAAGCACCCAGCCACAATTACATCCGCCTTGAAGAGGAGCTCACAGAGGTTTTAGAAGCTGGAGATGACTTAAAAGGGACTTGTGTGGCAGTGAATCTCCCTCCACCTCTCAATCACTAGGAAAACTGTAAGGAGAGTGTCTGTAACTCACCCATTCCCTGAGAGGTGGTGCAAGATGAACTGCCAAACTACCAAGGAACTAGTCATTAGGATAATGTTAAACAAAGAACCACAAAGGGTGCGTAAGCCAAAGTAACCTAGTGCAATGGTGTATAACATTTTATAGAGTAGTCAGTATTTTTAACAACACTTGGGTGGACCCCTGGTGGAGCCCATAACCAAGCAAAGATTGGTGCTGGAGGGTTTATGTGCCTTAGTATGGAGGGGACCAAGGGAGCCCAATGATGCACTTGATCTTGTAGACAATTTTGTAAAAATAAAACGGACAACGTTATTAGAGATCTCCCTGAGGAGGTCCGTGCACAGGTTTGCCTAAGGAACCATAAAAAAATTAAATTAATGGTAATTTTTGTTAAGTAAGTCAAACAACAAGTAAAGTTAGTCTTATAGAAACATACTTAAACTAAGGGGAGCAAATTATTGATTGGGGAAATGATGCTAAACCTAATTGATTAATAGGTGGCCCTACCATCAGCCAGGGTACTGTAGCTTGAGATTGACTGAACTCAAGTTATAAATTTCAGGAAAAGCCACCTGATTTTGCAATTTCAAAAATCAAATGGGTTTTGAAACCTCGTTTGCCAAGCAACTGAATTGAACCAGCATTATTGATGATATAACTGGTGCATATTAACGCCCTTGCTTTAACGCAGGGGTGAGCATCACACACATCCCCAGGACCAACCTGGGCATATCTCACCTGCACCCAGCGTTGACCCAGCGTATGTTTGAGGTCAAGAAGGCCTTGTAATTTGACCTTTTTGGCCTCCAGATGACCAGCTTTATCCTTGAAATCAGTGCCCTCAATTATATCATGGAGCCATGACACCAACAAAACTTTAATTACCAACAACAGTTTAGAACCAAGCCATATCCCACAAAACAAGAGCCACCTCCATGAAACAACAGAAGGCTTATTAAAAATCTAGGGGCTTTGCTGCTCGTTCACAATTATTAATCCCTAGTTGATAACTGCACAGGTTCAGTTTTTGCAATCCTTGTATTGTCTGATGATATATGATATATGATTAATAATAGTATGAAGACTAAAATCCGTAGTTGAATAGATCACTAGTGTTTAGTTCAACTCTTGACCAGTATTCCTCCTCAAAATACTCTAGATGTCATCAATAGTGATTTATTCCCTTATTCACTAATTTGATCCACGCTCAGATCCTAGTTTACGGCCTTTCCTTTAGTGACATTAGTTGAAAGAAAATCCCTTCTTGGCTAAGCTTCTCTTCTCAGAATTCTTGATCCTTACTTTTTATCCTTCTACAGATTCCCTAATTAAAGCACACAAACATTAATTTTCTTGAAGATGAATAGAACTAATAATGAATTCTGCTAAAGTATGTTTTTTATTAAGTGAATTATCAGGCGAATTTAAAGAGGTAATCTTGTGACCAACCCTTAGTTAGCACCTCGGTGATGAAACATCAGCCATTGCCATTGAATTACCCTTCATCGTCTCATCAGCGATGATCTTCCTTATCCTGACTAGGATTCTATCATTTAAATCCTTGAGACCTAAAATAGAAAAAGTTGGAAAACGTGTCCCTAACGTTTTCTACTCAATCCCAGTGAACCAACCATATTTGGTGAGCGACCTGCTTAGGTAATCTGAATTGTTACCCATTAAGGCAGGTCATGAACCAACTAATTAATTAGCTAGTTACAGGTGGCATCACTTTCCTCACAACTTGCTCCTTAAATTCCCAATCAGTTGGTGATGAAATCTGACCGATCCCAATCAGTACACCTGATAGTTAATCATTGAACAACTAAGAGCCTCCATTTTTCAGCAACTATGCCCAACGAGATCTTAATCATTCACTCAGCTTGATCTCCCAATGGATCTGAACCAGGCAAATTACCTAAAATTCCCCAAACATCTTTAACCTGAAATCAGGGTCAACTGATATCCAATTCCCTTGCTATAGGGAATTATCCCCTAGTGACCATGGTAATTTAGATGGTTGGAAATGTGGGCAAAAATACCAACACATCCCACCTCTTGCCTAGATTTCCAGCGAGAATAGGATCAAGTCAGTAGAATACTTCCTTAGACACCAGGTTAAATATTTCTTAGGTTCAAGCGGAGTATGGTTAATCTGTACTCAATACTGCTCAGGACAACCTTTGGCATGCGGTCATCTTCCTCTTCCTCCTCACTACCACCTACTCATAGCATGGTCCCCATGACCTTCTGTCATGCTGAGCTGATCAATTTACTCATGGTGATATTAATCCCCAAGATCCAGTTTCCCCCTGTCAGGGAATATGACCTGTTGTCATATTTAGGATTCTTGGTCTGGTGTCCTCAATTTCCTGATTTTCTTCCTCATCCTCAACAGGTGATTCTTGCCATTGTCTTCATTTTGCAGAGCGATTAAGAATGCTTATTTATATTTACGCTTGTTGTTTTCTCATAATAACTTCTTGGCTTGTATCATTCTTAATTCTTTTCTGGATAGCTTATCTCATCAATTTTGAGATTAATTTCTCCAAAATTAGAGCTTAATTGATTCCAGAGTGCATAATGTTGACTATAATAAAAGTCTGACATCCCCCCTCATCCAGCTCATATGTTGAATTCAGAATCTTGGTAAAAACAACTTCTTGACAGCATGTCTAATAAAGACCTTTGGCTCTCCCAACTTATGATTCAATCTGCAAGCCAGAACCACTTCTATGGTCCTCCCAGGACTAATACCCTTAGTCAAGTAACCGTGGCCAGTCCTTCCATGAAATCACTGGAAATGGTCTCCAATTCTAATAAAAATAGGTTAGTGATTGTCTCAGATGACACATGACCAATCCTCCCTCTGTTATCAATTCCTAGTTTAGACTTTGAAACTCTCCTGGATTTGGCTCCCTTTGCAGCTACTCCTACAATCATTATCAAACCTCCTGAAGCAATGACCTCCACTCTTGATTGACTGTTCTCACCATATTGGACTTGCTTCTGGACTTCCTTTTCTGACTCGACCAGTATTACTAGCCAGCTGTTCTGTCAACCAAACTAGCCATCAGAAACCACAAACATTTTGAACTCCCCTATGCAGAATTGAGGACCCAAGTTGCCGTGGCTCTGTCCATAGCTCAGAACCCCTCTAATCTCGAAAACATTCTATATCATGATGTTGCATCCTATGCTCTTCACTTTGCTGGCCAAGTTCTTCAAAGTTGGGCCACAAAGCTTCCAGCCTCTCCCAGCTTCCATTGCTCATTCTGTTTTCACTTCCAAGAAGCTCGTAGTCATTGTCTGCGGGATACCATTCATTAACTGCACAACTATCTCATTTCTGGCGCATCCCATTGGTATCTTCTACTGATGACTTTTAATAGGGGCATGATTTGGCAACCCCCACCTAGTATCTCTTGCTCAATGCTGGCACATATGTCCAATGTTCTTGATGAAGCCTGTCAGCAAGCACTCAAGACCAATCTTCCAGCTCTGGTGCCATATCTGGATTATTCAGGGTTATTTGCCAACTGCCTCTTCTTATTCTATTTCTTCCCTCCCCAATCAGGGGTAATGCATTTGGCATGTTCCAATATTTCCATCTCTCTTCCCCTAGTTGCTTTCTCGCAGGAATCAGCCTCTGCTCAACAAACTTAGCTTTGAGTAGGTCTAGCCCTTTCTAGAATCTGATCTCGCATATACATTGACAGTTTGTTTACTCCTATTGTGATACAATCTCCCTCCACCAAGAGGCAACGTAGGCGGAATCATCCTTAGACTGAGGATATGCAATAAAAAAATATAAAAATATATCTTTTTTCTATGCGTTTTTATTAATTTTTACCACTATATTTTTATTAATCTTTATTTTTTCTTCCTTTTTTATATGAGAAATGATCTTCACTTGGTTAAGCAGTCCAACCTTTTCATTTATTCCACAAACTGGTTCCTAGGTATACTCAGACCTACCTTTTTTCTACTTGTTCAGAGGTCTTAGTTTTTAAGACTTAACCATCCAGTTTGGTTCAGAGGTCCTTTTTCAGACTTAACCAAATCATCAGGACATAACCATCTTAATGGTTAAGCGGCCCTTTGACAACACTCTTATTTATTTTTTCTTTGATCCACTGCTTTAAATATTTAGCTTGGACTCAAATCACAATCCTTCATCCAAGAGGTTCTTGATGGAATAGGCGTTTATCACCATCTTGGCAATAATCTCAAATGGACCCAACCACAATGCATCTAGCTTATTTCTTCTCCCAAAACCATGTGTATCGCAATAGGCAACTCTTTTGCCTATTTGGTATTCCAATAAGGCCGGTTGGTTCTTACCATCTGTCATTTTCGCTATGATCCTTTTCTTTAAGGTCATATCAGATGCTTGTAATTGCATTTTGATCAAGATATTCGACAATTGGATCAGATACTGCTCAGCACTCATCCTTAAGATTGGTTCCACCAGAAAATATAAATTTGGTGGGAACGCAGCCTTCTCCTGTATAGCAAATCAAACAGCATTTTTCACATCACTATATGTTAACTTAGGTTGTATGCAAACATCTCCAAACTAAGGTATGTTCCCCATGTGAAAGTTCTTCCTGAAACCAGCTTCCTCAACATTGCAGTCAGCTTTCCATTGAACTGTTCTACTAGTCTGTTTGTCTCCAGCTGGTAGGCTACAGACACAACTCCTCTGATCCCCATTATTTCATTCAATTGTGGGATCATGTGAGGCATGAATTTTGTTCTATTATCGCTCAACAAGACCTGCGGGCATTTATGTCAATATACTACTTGATCTAGGATAAACCTTGCAGTGCTTGTAGCATCTACTTTCGCCAGAGCTTCGTCTTGGCCCATCTCATCAGATGTTCAATTGCAACTATGATGTAATTGACTCCCTTGGTACTCATGGTTAATGGTTCCATCACATTGATGGCACCATATGCCAAGCAAATCCAGGGCAGATTAGTCAGTATCCAGTCATGTTCATGTGGGGCTTATGCAACTAGCACTCCACACAACAAGCCAGATATTCCGCTACATCAGGTTGATGGACTCCCAGTAGCAATACTGGTAAAATGATCAGTTGTCTTCCTCAGGCCTCCATGCCCAACAACCTTATGAGTGGCTTAAATGATAGCTGCTCATTCCAAGGGCTTTAAAAATACAATCAATTTTCATTGATCATCTTAAAAACTTGTCCATCCGTGATCTTGGTGTTTTCCATCACTTTTTGAAGCACGCCTTGGATTTCTCAGGGCTTGTTCCCAATTTCTACATTGAACATTCTCTGGAATAGCTTATCCACTTGCTGGTATAGCACTTGGACCATTGGTAACCTTGATAAGTCATTCACATTCTGATGAGAAGCTCCAACTTATTGGACTATCTTATAACTATTATCCTATAGCCTTAATTATCATCAGGACAGTTGTACTTCTGGTTCTTTCAAATTGTGTAGCCAACACAATGAGGAGTGGTCTATTACCACATGAAGTGCGTTCCATGAATATACACCCAAAACTGTTTACAGGCGTAAATGACTGCAAGGCATTCACGCTCAGTCATGGTGTAATTCCTCTCATCTGCTGAGAGCTTTCGGCCCACATATGCCACCAGTTTATCCCCAAGTTCATCTACTTGGCTCAGTATGGCATCAATCGCCGTTGATCAAGCATCAGTCTATATTATAAATTCTTGATTGAAATTTGGATATTTCAATATTGGAGAATCAGTTAAATAATAGCGTAATTCATCAAAAGAACTCTGGGCCTCATCACTACAACCGAATCCTTTTTTTGGATCCTTCAACAAATGGAAGAGGGGCTCAGCAATTCTTGCAAAATCTTAAATGAATCTTCTATAGTATCCAACCATTCCAAGAAACAATTGGATATCTAGGACACACTTCAGTATAGCCATTCAATCTATGGCTTCAATTTTCTGGGCTTGCAGCTGCAGTCCACTAAAGTTGATTATGAATCCCAGATACTCTAAATCTTTCTTGAATAAGTGGCACTTCCTCAGCTTGATCTTCAGGTAGCCACGGATAGTCACTTGAAAACTTCCTTCAAGTTGTAACAGGAGGGTTTGCGCCAATATTTCACAAAGGAATAGGGAAGTAAGAGCCACGTTGCTGACCATAATAGGGACAGGCCTGCTGAAGCCCATCCTCAAACCCTTCTGCCATGCCTCGTCATTGCCACGTATTCCTGAACCACTGTCTTCACAACGCTGCATATCAACAGCAGGGTCTGACTCCAGGAAATGGCCAAAAATGATGCTAACGCCTCACCAAGCTCACTGGTTGAGCTCATAACTTCAATCTGATACTATAATTTAATAAAATAATATCTTATTTCAGCAAGCAATTTTTTATTAAATTTTCTGGTTTTATTGTAGAAGATGCAACTGACCATTCAGGACCAAATCATCACTTATAAATAGCACTCTGCTAGTATTGATCAAGCTCCCTCCTAAGCTAGGCTCTCTTGAACACCATCCAGCACATTGCTCACAAAGACTCCACATTCCACCGGATTATCATCCACACCATGCATAAGCCCAACGTCGTAATTTCTCAGATGCATTTCCATTTTGGGATGTTATATTTCACTAACTCTGACATCCTCAAGTTTGAGGCCCTTTGTATCAAAGCAATATTTGGATCAAATGCCACTCAATCTGAGGCAATGTACAAATTAGGTGCCTCCTGATCCGTTACATCACCCCCTGTGAGGCCCAGAAACTCCTGGACCTTCCTTGGGCATCACTTGCAGTCTTCCTTTGTCTGCCACGTTGCCTCCTCCACTGGATAACCTTTATACTTCACCAGCAGTTGCTTCCAGCCCCTCACCCATCTCACATCTAATATCCGTTCCACCTCATATTCTAGAACATCCCATTCCCTAGGGTTTAATGGTCCTTGTCAATCTAGACCTATTCCTTTGAGCGCCCATAACTGGGAAGCATAAACCATTGGATGGGCCTTAGAACCTATTAGCAATCTTAATTAAAAGCAACCCGATTAATGGCTCAAATGATCTGGTATGGGCCCAAAAACTTCAGTCCCATCTTACAACTATTAACTGGAACAGCTTAGTTCTTAGCCGCCACCAATACCCAGTCTCCAGGCTCAAATGCTGGATTTGGCGCTCTTTTTCAATCTGCCTTTTTCTTCTGCTGAGCCACCGCCCAATCCAAATTTTATCTTAGCTTATTACTGATATTTTCCATGGTACACGCCATCTCATCCGCCCCCTGACACACTCCGCCCACGGAGCCCCATTCAATCTGGGGCTAGACCATGGTTCATGAAAAATGGAGCCATTTCCGTTGATTATTGACAATGATTGTTATAAGTGAACTGGGCCATCTGAACCCATAGAGCCCAGTCATCCTGCCGATTGGAGTTGTAACACTGGAGATACTGTTAAATTATCTGATTCACCTTCTCCATCTGTCCATCAGATTGAGGATGGTATGCTGAGTACCAACAAGGCCTGATTTCCAAATTCCCCAGAAACTCAACCAGAATTTTATGACAAATTGTGGACCACAGTCCAAAATAATTTCCTCAGGTAATCCATGCCGGGCAAACACTTCATCAATTAAAATCCTTACTGCGTCCTTTGCCAAAAAACTCCCTGTGCATGGGAAAAACTTGGCGTATTTGGTCATTCTATCCACAACCACCATAACTGCATCCTTCCCCTGCACCTTCATAAGACTCATTATGAAATTGATGCTGATTTGAAATCCATGGCGCACATGGTATCTGCAGTGGGTTTAACTTACCCAAGGGATGTTCCCTTGAGGTTTTAATTTTGCACATATCAAACACTCACTCACATACTTCTTGACATCCCTATGCAGGCCCAGCCACAAATAGTCTCATCACACCAACTCCACCATCTTCTCCACTCCCAGATGACCTGCCAATGGATGACCATGAGAGACCCAAATTACCTCCCATTGTAATGATGGGTTGGGTACCCATATGCGAGTTTGTGGTATACCACCCCACGCCTCTTCATGAAGGCTCTATGGCGCTTGTGCGTCTGTCTCTCCTTCATCTTGACCTTCAATTGCCAGCCAAATTCCAACATTATTTGCTTCTGGCGGACTTCCTCCACAAACTCACTCCCCCACCCTCAATCATTGTGAATTGTCCGGTCAAAACATTGTGGCTGTATTAAACTCCTCCAATTCATCCTTCTTATATGCTAAGCCTTCTTCTTGACTCAACCAGTCTGCTAGTACATTTTACAAACCTGGCCTGTATTCTACCTGGAAGTTATATTGGCTTAGCTCCACATGCCATCTGGCTTGCCGCTGGTTCATCTTCCTGGGTGCATGATAATATTTTAACGCTTTATGGTCCATTCAAATAATAAAAGGGTGTTGGGCATAGAGCAGGTGGTGCTGCCATTCCCACAACGCCGCCATCACCTCCAGCATTTCCTTATCATATATCAAATAATTAGTTTTGGTGAGGATCATTTTGTGGCTAAAATAACACACGGGGTGTTAAAGCTTGTCTTCCCCCTCCTGTAGTAACACTGCACCTATGGCGTAATTTGAAGCATCAGTTTCTACCACGAATGGCCTCACAGGATCTGGATGGGCCAAGACAGGCATGGTAAGTAACTTATCCTTTAGTGATTTGAATGCCTGCTCCTCTTTTCTTCCCCAAAAGAACGGAACATACTGCATTAGATGCGTGAGAGGTAAGGCCATTTGTGATAAATTTTTCACAAACTGACGTAGGAAGTTCAATGTTCCCAAAAAACTCTGCACCCCTATTTGATCAGTAGGGGCCTTCCATGCTTGCACCGCGTGAAGTTTATCTGGACATACTTCCGATCCATTCTTGAAAACCATGTTGCCTAGGAACGTCACTGAACTTAAATTGAATTCACACTTGGAAGGTTTCAATCTCAGACCCATCTGTACAATTGCCCCAGAACTTCCCAAACATCTTGGACATGATCCTCTCAGGACTGCAAAGACTCCACATCCTGCCAGATCATCATCCACGCCGTGTGTAAGCCTGACGTCATATTTTCTCAGATGCATTTCAGTTTTGGGATGTCAAATCTCACTAACTCTGACTTCCTTGAGCTTGAGGCCCTTTGTATCAAAGCAATATTTGTATTGAATGCCACCCAATCCAAGGCAATGTATGGATCAGGTGCTGCCTGATCCATTACACAATTGGTGTAGGTGATCAGTAAACGTCCTACTGAACACATTGATATTGTCCAGGTATACTAGGATGCACGACAACTTCAAGTCACTCAGTATAGTGTCCATGGCCCTCTGGAACGTTGCAGGTGCATTACATAGACCCTGGGGCATCCTTGTCGGTTGGTACAGCCCCTGAATGGTAATAATCATGAATTTTTCCTGGTCTTCTTTTGGCAAGTCAATTTTCCAATTTCCTAAGATCAGATCCATTGCAGAGAAATACTTCGCTTCTCCCAATTAATCTAGTGCATTGTCAATTCTTGGTAGGGGATATAAATCAATCTTCATAATTTTATTCAGCTTCCTGTAGTTGATCACCACCCAGTTGGAGCCATCCTTTTTCTTCACAATTAGAATTGGGCTCGCCCAGGTACTCAATGATGGAACTAGAAGCCCATGCTTCATTAGTTTGCTGATTTCATCCTCCACTACCACTTTGGCAGCTTTTAATTGTCAGATCGGTCTCATCCTGATTGGCAAATTTTTCCTGGTGTCAACCTTGCGGATCATATCTTGTGCACATCCCAAATTGTGGTCGTCCTGAGCGAACACTTCCCAATACTTTTCAAATAGTTTGAGCACCTCCTCCTGCTGTCTTTCAATAATATCAGTGAGTTGCTCTCAATTAACCAATAGATTGATTCTCTCAGTCACCCCTGCCAGTAACCCTATCTCATCAAGGGTCCCAAAGTTGTGGAATTTCCTCAATTATGCCGTTGTGATAATATGAACAAATTTGATGATCTGATTCTTTGCTATATTCGTCAATTTTTCACTCAAATTTGCCAGGAGAACCTAAATTTCTCCGTGGCCCGGCATAACTATTCCAGGAGCCACCCATAGCTCTACTCTGGACTTCTCCCAGGGGCTTCCAACCTCTCCATACAGCAGCTCAGTTGTATCCAATGTCAACCTTGTGTCAACTATAATCTGTGGTCCCAGAAGTATGGTCTTTGTACTTTTGATCCTTAATAGAAAACCCAAGTTTTCAGGATTTTCATAGGCATTTCTTATCACTTTTAGCTAACTAATTGGTATTGAATTGAGACAATGCCATCATTGTAGATCGGATTGATGAAGTTATTCCTCCTATTCAGTGGAGCTTCCCCATCTTTCTGATAAACCAATGGTCACTTCTGACCTAATATGGTCAACATATTATCCTTGAAGCTACATTCAACTCCGTAGTTCCATAGAGACTCTGTCTGATCAAAATATCATACTTTTGGTTGGCCAAAACTATTTCTGGGGCAGATACCACTAAGGATCCAAATCAAAGTGGTAGGGTGCTATACGCTTCACAGGAGATGGCGATATTCAGTCCAGCTGTCCCATATTCTTTCTTGTGTTCTAAATTGGGCTATATCCTTATTTTCTTCACCAGCATGGTTGAGACAATATTAATTGTCACTCCGCTGTCAACTATTGTCCTCACTTGTACTTGATTAACCAGTATACCTATATATGTACATTCAGAGTATTGTAAATTTAGATTTATTGAGTGTATATCAGCATTATTTTCCAAATTAAAGGTGTGAATTATTTAGGCTGATAGATCAGGAAACAATTCCTTGATCACACTATCAGTTTAGACAGGTTTGTTTCATCTAATATAAACTCAGTCAATTCTTACAGATTCTCTGTGGCTTGAACCTTGTCCGCCAGTTGTTGCACATATTGCCAAGCAACTTACTTAATTATTTTGGAGTTGATCTTCTTCTCTCTGGATCTGGTTACTACATTCACATCTAAATTGACCACTTAATATAGTTGATCCTTCATGTCATCAACAATGAACAGATAACTAATGTCAATTTATTCATGTAATAGTCAGGGGAATGGGTTTTTATGCAGCTCTGGACTGTTCCCCATCTAGGCCACAGGCCCTTTTCCCAACTCCTGTGAAGATTTGTACTCTTTCGCCTGGACCACATTAATCTGTTTTTTAGACTTCTTGCAGTGTACAGTGAAGTGTCCTTTTCCTCTGCACTGGTAACAGCATTTTTCTTTCTTATCATACCTCTTAAACTCTTCAGTCTTATTACCCAGCATGGTTCAATTTTTGGAAACTTTAAAACCTTGGTTCTCATTGTGGGATTTTATTTATACTGGATTTGGTTTAAAACTTCTATTAGGAGCATCAAATGTTGCTACTAATATTTTTAATAGATCTACCATCTGTGAGGTGGTAATCTCAGTTGCAAACAAGGAATACATCATTTGATGTAAATTGCAATAGGGCCGAAGGGCCACATGCAGCATGATTCATGCATCAAAATCATCCAGCACTTTTTCTCCAACCAAAATCTACGCTTCTTGGTAGAAATAATCAGCAAAACTTTCTAAGTATTCATCCTTCTGAAATTGGATTCCCATGATATCTTTTTTTTAGTACTAGATGGTCCCATTCCCATGATATCTTGCTTTCACTTTTACATGTGTGTGGGACTTCCAAATTATTTCATAATGGCTGCCTTGGCCTCTGAGTATGACCAGTTGTCTCCTCTCTAGATGGTGCAACACTAGGTTCTGACAAAAGGTATCCAAGCAATTCATCACCGTCAAAGCCTTTTGACAATATCCATAACTGAACATTGTCATGTCAAATAATCAGAAAAATGCAGGAGCGTTATCTCGATGGAAAGTAGATAATTTCAACATAGCTTTAAATTACTCCAAAGTTTCTCTAGCCACCACTCTTTGTCTGGCTACTTGACTAACTTGAGGAGTAATTTTGGGAGTCATCTCTGAAATGTCTGTGAATGCAGGCAGAGTATTTTATGGAATGGTCGCCTTTCCAACTGGAGTTCTCAATATCATTTCTTCAGCGTCAGTCACTGCATAGGGCTCAAATTCACATTTGTGAGTCTTCAACTCCTCGACTTGCTTTATCAGCCACTCTATATATGTGCTGAATGCCTGTAATTGAACGCAATCCGCTTCATGTTCTGTTTTCAAGAATAAAACTTCTCAAACTAAATCTCAATTCTTTTTAATTAATGATATTACTTTTCCTAGTAACTCATTGCCAAAACTAATAAAATTTTTGACTTTTTCCTTGATCTTGGTAACTCTTCTTCCAAGGCAGAAAATTCTTGATGATCCGCAGAATCTAAGGCATTCTTGTTGACAGTTGCCAACTCTGTCCAGAGTTTTCTTAACTTGTCTTTAGATGACTTCTTTTTTTAGTACTAGATGGTCCCAACCCAAGGGTCTTTAGATGACTTCTTGTACTACTGTATCCTACTCGACTACAACCCAGTAGTGAGCACCAATTGTTAAAAATCTAGGGGCTTCACTGCTCTTTCACAAATATTGCCCCCTAGTAGATAACTGCATAGGTTCAATTTGTGCAATCTTTCATTGTCTGATGATATATGATATATGATTTTAATAGTATGAAGACTATTACTTGTGGTTGAATAGATCACTAGTGTTTGGCCCAAAGCTTGACCAGTATTCCTCCTTGAAATACTCTAGATATCCTCAGTAGAGATTTATTCCACTATCCGCCTAACTTGATCCATGCTCAGATTCTAGTTTAAAGCCTTTTCTCTGGTGACATGAAGTTGGCAGCAATTATCTTCTTGGCTCAGCTTCTCTTCTCAGGATCCTCAATCATTACTCTTTATCCTACTAAAGAGTTCCCATTAAAGTACACAAGCAATAATTTCCCTGAAGATGAATAGAACTATGAGGAGTTTTTGCATGATGGTTAGGACACAGTTAATGATATGGATGATTGGGTGCTCCATTCCCATTGTGACTTATAAGATGTATAGAACTAATTTGAATTCTATTAAAGTATGTTTTTTATTAAGTGAATTCTTAGGAGAATTTATAGAGGGAATTTGGCACCCAACCCTCAGTTGGCGCCTCAGTGATGAAATAGCAGATGTTACCATTGAATTATCCTTTGTTGTCTCATCAGCGATGGTCTTCCCCATCTTATATAGGATTCTGTCATTGGATATCCTTGAGACCTAAAATGGAAAGAGTTGAAAAATGTTTTTCAGCATTTTCTACTCAAACCCAGTGAACCAACCATATTTGGTGAGCGACCTGCTTAATAATGGGACTTGTTACCCATTAATGCAGGTTGCAAAACCAACTGATTGATTCAATAGTTGCAGGAAGCACCACTCACCTTGCAACTTACCCCATAAATTCTCAATCTTTTGGTGATGAAACCTGACCAATCCAAATTGGTACACCTGATAGTTAATCATTGATCAGCTATCAGATGCCCCCATTTCATCAGCAACTCTAACCTGATGAGGTCTTAATTATTCACCTGGATCAATCCCTGATGGATCTGAACCAGGCGAATTATCTAAAATCCCCAAAATTGCTAACCCAAACTTGGGACAAACCAATATCAAATTCACTTGCTATATTGAATTATCCCCTAGTGACCTATAGTAATCTAGATGGCTGAATATGCGGGCCAAAAAACAAGGCTCTAGTACAGAAGTGTAAGCTTGGTTGCTTATAACCTTGAGTCTGATGTTTAAAGTGGGAACCATATTCATAATTTAATACTTCTACCTGCCGCTTAATGGGTCATACCCCTACACTTTCATATCAGATGTACCTTATAGCTTTGGATGCTAGGGTGGGTACTCTTAAACATAATGGAAGCCAAGGCTTTTCTTGGAACATATGATGCCTGACAGATCATACCTCTTATATCTGATCAGTTTAAGATATCAAAGGCGAGTTTAGCTCTTAACCATCAATCACATAAAAT
>JAKSZP010004864.1:0-20705 GCA_022478985.1 Massospora cicadina
CAAAGTACAAATAATAAGAACCTGGTCGTGAGGGGTCCACTAATGTAAAAAGCTGGACAAAAAAGCTTAGAAGGAAGATCAAAAAGACGAACAAAGACTATATGCTGGGAGTCATCAATAATAAAGGATGTCATGGGATGAGTGGGGTCTAAAGGCCTATAAAGAGGGGTAAACTAGGGAAGTTCAACTAAACATTAGATATAGGGGAAGAAAGGGGAGCGACAAAGGCCCCTACGGAAACAACAATCAACAGACACGTAAAATCCATAACCAATAGATCGGTCTCCAAGGGGAACCCAAGGGGAACAAAGAAGGAAAAAAGAAAGTAGCAAAGGGGATCGCTAGTAGAGAGGGTTAGCTAATAGCAGAAGTAGGGGTAGCTATAGTGAACCCCAAGGGGAAAGGCTCGCCAGAGGTACGATTTATGTGATAGTAAAGAGCACGAGGGACCTACAAAAGAAGTTTAAGTAAGAACCACAGGAAAAGGTAAGGGGTAATGGGACTAGCCGTAGCATCTCATCGTATAGGTGGCGGTTCGGAAAGAGCCCCGACCGGCGATACTTGCGTTGGGTTGTAACCTCTAGCCTTTAACACAAAATTTTACTATAAATAACGATCTGCAGACAATACCAATAGAGAAGATTTCCTAATATGAATTTACATAGGTAAAACCAATACCATTAACCTTTACTTATCCAATTCATCAAATAATTACCATGCTCCCATCCCCAACTAACGATCCCGATGTTTACGATAACCCTTGATATTACTGGGATATATCCTTTTTAAAGATATATTCTATATTATAGATGTTTATTATACTATAATTTAAACTTTAATCCTAAAATTGGGATGTTAATATAATTACAGACGTTGGTTATACTCCCTGTACAATTATTTCACGTTAATCTTTGATAAGAGCAATGTTGAATCTATTCCTAATCTGATATGAATACTTTACGTATATTTTTGTGATGAGCACCAAGATTTATTATGAGGGGGTTTGGGGAGTAACCTATTAGACAATTACCAGGAAGAAGAAAATAATTTTACAATAACCAAAATTGGTTAACTCATCTAGTAAGTCTTAACAACGTAAAAAGAATTTGGGTAGGAGGATAAAGGAAAATGGTTTACATATCTACGTATATATATATATTTTATCTATACGTGCTAACCTACCTCTAATGTCGGCTTCTATCCCGATGATTAATTATTTACAAGATGTCAACTAATGGTTTAGTGGGGATAAAGACTAACTCCTCTTGGGTTATTTTGGTTTAGTTACAGATATTATCCCTTAGTCTCTAGTTCTAATAACGGCCATTGCCGTTATTGATTATTAAATTACTTTACACGTCTCAGAGGATTACTCTTACAAGGGTTGTACCCTTATATATATGCTTCTATTCCCTTATACTTATATGAGGCTTCTTTCTACTTTTATACGCCTCTACTTATACTTATACGTTTTTATGATCCCCAAAGATATTTGAGTCGAGCCCAGGTACAACACCCTTAAGCTGAGCAGGCTATTATACTTACCTAATCCCTGTTAAATAAGAAAGTATCCCCTGCATTCCTTAGTGTTATCCATCCCCTACTTTTTATCCCTTCTTACCAAAGTAAATTCTATAGGTTATCCACCTCCTTGGCTATCTATTCTTTTTACCCCTATAATCATTCCTTCCCTCTTCTTACATTCGCTAATATCCCTTCCTTCTTCCAATGTAGATCCTTCAGCCTCCACTCCTTCTTTATTCCCCCTTCACACTCTCCCAATCCCTTCCTACATCCCTATCACTCTCGGTTATCTTTTACATTTCTTAGTTAAAATTCTTTCCTATCCTATTTTACAAACCCTAAATCCCAATCTTTGTTTGCAAATATACATGGTCCAACCTATTGCCTCTTACCAGTATAAAATGCTCTTGCATACAACCTTTCTTTCTATGAGAAGATTCCCCTTTTGAGGATCTTCCAACATATTATAACCAGGATTTATATTAGCTATAATGTGAATTTATAAAACCACTACTTACTTATAATCCTCCCCAAGTAATTATTTTCATTTATATACCTATCTTAGTTTTTGATTCTCGTACTACTCAATCCCGTCTTTTGGTTCTCCCAGGAATTCTCATGTATCACATAACCTGCGAGTACCCTACCTAGGCAATAAACTAATATGTCTAATGGCTAGGGAATAAGAATACCAAACAATGAACCAACTCTATTCATCCAATCCAAATAACAATTGTAACGATCTTGTTTAGTAGAATGAAAATAAGAAAATTCATTAACAAGATTTAAGAAAAAGGTTAAGGCGAGAAAAAAGGGAGCCCATAATAGGGAATTGGGTAGGGTAAGGGAATGGAAAGGGGATAAAAGATAAAGTATAAGAGTTCAATACTATAAAAAAAATAAGATGTGAATAGAGTAAAAAACAATAATAAGAAAAAAGAAGATGTGAGAGGATGGTAATTTAAATATGTAAAAAGAGATAAGAGTCCAAGGTAGAAAAAGGTAAGGAAAAAGGGAAGTAGAAAGAGAGAGAATAGGGAGGGTAAAATGAGATTCAACTGTATATAAAACTTAACAAGGGGAAGTTAACTAAAACTAAAGGAGGGTTCAATTGACTTCACAGAAAATAAAAACTATAATAAAAGAATAAAGGGGAACTAAATTTCACAAAAGTTCAAAGATTAAATAAGACTTGACTAAAAGCAAATTAGGGGACCACGGTTAATGAAACATTGAGGTTAAAACTAATCAATCAATTAAGTCTTAATAGGATTTCATAATATAAAAACTTTTTATATAAGCGATATGCACCTTTCCTGTCATCTTATTAGTCAATTACTTTCATTGGTCTCCCTCTTTTATGTTGTTTAATTTAGGGGAGATAAGCAACCAACTACCCAGGTTACCTTTTTATCCCCTACCTAAACTCGTTTATATATATGTGTGATTGGAGGATTCCTCTCATCTACATTATAACCATGATTGATTGGTTGGGAATTATACAACCAATATTCCCACCATTAGGCATGATACCTATCTTCCCTCCTATATATACCCCAATCTCCCTACCCTCTCTTATGTCCTCTTCTATTCTTTATCCTCTTTCTGTTAAGTTATGGGCCTAGTCACACTGTTTCCCTTCAAATGTTTTTATATCTAAAGGTCAATTCTATTCTCAAAATCCTTTTTGGGGTCAATATACATATGCAAACCTTTTCTGCAAATTATCCTTGGTGTTCATTTAGTTAGCTCTAATCCAATATTTATATAAATTTTATTAGTTTTGAGCTAGTCTCACACTTTTTCAACCCCTCTTCTATAAAACGGTTCGGCTCATTTACTTATACACAAATTGTTGGGGTTGGACTACCATATAGTTTCCCAAGCTCAACACTTTATCCTATTTTCTGATGACTATCAGATTTTACGCCTTATTTCCACCAATTCTATATTAGAACTCCTAATCAAAGTTATCACCCAGTCCATTAAAACAATTTACAGGTTGATGGATGTAGGATAAGAAGAGGTAAGACCAACCAATTCCGAGGTAACATAAACATTTCTACCCCTCTCTTCTCGGCTACCCTAAGCTTACCTAGGTTGAGAATATATAAATATACAATTTTATCCCACCCCTTATAGGGGTTCTTCCATTTATAAATTATACAACCAATACGGTCCTTATCAGGATTTTTATCTTTCTAGCTCTCGGTCTAATGTTAACCTTGTATTAAAATAAGTAGTCGATAGAATAAGTCCTCCTTTCACCCCCCCCTGGTATCTCAGATAATCCTGGTTAGACCTATAGTGGCGAATTTCATCGTAACTGACATAAGGGTAAGAAACAGGTAAGACATATCCCTATAACTATCAACATTTATGATTCCTATTAGTAATTTACACGTATACCTATCCTAATCCTTTTTTCTATAATGTGCACCTTTAATCGGCTAATCCCTCTAACATTCAACTAATACCTGGGTCAAAGGGTGGTAAATAAATTCCAATCTTTAGGGGCAAGCATGATATGCTAGCACATATTGTCAGGGATAGTGCATAATAGGCAACACGGTTTACTGGCTAAATCAAATATCAGTATAATAGGGGTATTTATGGACGATTCCTCTGAGTCACAAGGCGATACCCTTTTACCTAGGTAACTCCATAATTGATATAACTACAATAATTATATAAGATTGGCTATATGCTAATCTGGATTTTATAATAGTGCACCTACCTAAGTATCCTTTACCTTACTCAAACCCGTTAGCGATGCCAATCATAGTGAGTGATCCGCTATCAAGCTACTCAGCCCCGTCTATTGGTCATCCTCATCCTTATGGGTAACACATTTACAGGTATATGAGGAAGTTTTAGTTACAAGAATAGGGTGGGGACCATATATCGAAGATAAAAAGGTTAGAATAGAAGTTGAAAGATTAAAAGGATGAGACTAAGATCAAGGGATAGATAGGAGGAACGAGAATACAACAAAAGATTAAGTGGAAAAATAGGAATGACCGGGGCCAAATAAGAAGGTAATAATGGTAATTGAAAAAATTCAAAGGATAGAATAAAAAGAAGTAGCACGAGAGTGCTAAAACAAAAAGATTTGTATCAAAGGTTAAGTAACTAAATAGTTCAATCAAGAAGAACTTATAGGATAAAATAATAGGGATATCAATAAAAGGGGATAAAAGTAGGAAGCCCATAAATAAGGTCTTAGGGTAATAGGCAATAAATTATCATTAGTGGCATACTAATACAGTGGGATCTGGTTCCCCTCTTTTCTACCTTGATCCCCCAAACTTATGATTAGCTACCCAATTTTGTGACTACCCTCGATTTATTCCCTTTTAAAATATTCTTTCGTTGATTATACACCACGGAGTTTGTCGCTTCCTCAATCTATTTTTGATTATTTATTATTTGCTATTCTACTAATCTACTGTGAGGTTCTCATTCCCCTTTATTTGTTCTTCATTCCTCTATCCTGTACTTTAGTTTTCCCCTCTTTTTTCCTTACTCTTTTACTATCCCCAATCTATCTATTATTTTGTTAAGTTGAATTTTCTAAACTATTTTATAAAAGTCTTTTAGTTAAACGTATAGATGTAATATGTAAATACATGGGAAGATGGTGTCGTTCACCAGTAGGGCTATTCTTGTTTACCACTAATTCTGATCCAGTGGAGGATCCTTTGATTTTATTGAACCAAGTAAGCAAATCGTCTTTAATAACCTGATGAATCAGTCAAGATGGTCTTTATATAACGGGCTATTTTAGTAAATTATTGTCTAGTTTTATTAGGACAAATAATTTCTATCATCCTACTTGGATACCATATTACACTTGCTACCCTTTACCCTACCTCTACCCCTTTTTTCATTCTCCTCTAGCCTAGATTCACTCTTCGATCACGGGTCTTCTATGACCTTTTATTATTTCCTATCCACTTAATTTGATTATAAACAGGATAATCAAAAGCAATATTTAATAACGGGATCATAGGATAAAATAATAATCTTTTCTTATTTTTAAATATTATCCGTAATTACCTTAATCTGTTGTATATAAATAAAAATTTGTAGTAGATAAAAAAACTTTGTGGGAATGAGAAAAGGTGGGGTTTGGGGAATAGAGAAAAAGGGTAGAATAAGAATGAGGGTAGAGAAAATGTAAAACAGAAACATACTTAATTTGATAAAGGAATAGAGATTTGTCTCACTGTTTTTGTATCCACTAAATAAGTATTTTAGTAAACAACCACGTAGATTAGACGATTTAATTAAACCTATATAAATTATAAAGATAATCAATCAGTGGTATCCTATATTTATAGCCTCTTACTAGTCAACCCTCTTTTATGATACGCCCAAATGGTATTTACAAAGTCCCACCCCTATCTTTTATTATCACTCCTTTTGTAAGTTATTTTCTTACTCCCACATAGTTCACTAAACTCTAGTCACCCTATTTATCGATGAATATTAATTATCTGTGGGTAGTCGTATATTTGATAAAGAGAGAGGACGTAACTTTATAAAGAAAGTACAAGTCAATCATGGGCTTCGGGATAAGATAAAACAATAATAGAGGGAATAAGAGAAAGAGATTAATGAGAGGTGTTTCGATAATAACAAGATGGTAAAATTTGTATTTTAAACATTAAACTACTTTTTAAGATTAGAGAGATAGTTTGTCTTTATAGGAGTAATTTTATAAAAGTAAAGTAGGGTAAGTAATCATTGATAGAAAAATAGCAAAAATTTGTAATCTAGAGGGGGTGGATAATTTGTGGAATAAAAGGGGGGTAAATAGGATAGCCAAGGATGGATTGAGGGCATCCCAAGATTTATCGCTCATAATTTAGGTTTAGCTTTTTTGGTATCTTGTAACATGTGGTTACTTTTTCCCCTTTTTCGTTTATGGAGCCCCAATCTATCCCTTTAGTTATCATGTAAGCTTAAGTTAGTTGATACATTATTGTTCCCTTTTCTTCTATCCCAAATTGGCTTATTACCAAGATGAGTCGATCCCCAATTGAGAAATAAGAGGCTAAGGCTAAATCCACATGGTAAATACAAAAGAATGAGGGATACAGTGAAAGTAGCAAATAGGAAGAGGAAGCTTAACATGGCAACCTATAGCTGATACGCATCTGGCCCTCTAGGAGAAGGGAATAAAATTCCAAGCCACATCACGAATGTAAGAAGGGGTAAGACAAATAGGGTTACAAAGATGGCGAGGGAAACTAAAGGGGGTCTCTAAAACTAAAGGATGCTAAGACAGGGATGAGGATGGAGACTGGAAGAATGGAGTCATAGTAATAGAAAGAATAGAATGAGGGTAGGGGAGTGGCTACCCCGGGGAAGGCTCTAGAAAAAAAGATAAGGGGCCCAGGGGGATAGAAAGTACAGGGAAGGAGAAAGTGAATAGGGAAGAGAATAAGGAAGAGAAGACCGATAGGGTAATATAAGATAAAAGGGATCAGGAAACTAATATATAAAAAAATGCTTGGTTCAAATATGGCAATGCTTTGCTTAAAAGGTGGCTATTGCCTTAAAAGGGGATACAAATATACATCAAAGTGGGGTCGGGCCTAAGATAAAATATTTGATAAGACTCCAAAAGATCAGCCTAAAGGGTAAAACGAGAATAGGGAAGAGGCAGAGGGATGGTGCCGGTAACATGATTAGGTCAGGAAGGCCTAAAAATGCAAAAGACTGGTAAAACCTTGGGGAATAAGCCAATGGTGTATAGGGATAAAGGAAGTGAAAGAGGTAATAAAAATGCATAGTTCAAACAATCCTTAAGAGATTGAAGTTTACATGCCTATAGGAAGGGGGGAGACGAACCTTTTAGGATTAGCAAATACAATAATATAGAGTGATGGAATAAAGACTACCTCTTGGTGTTTACACCATTCTTATATAAAGGTCTTTCCCCCTATTCTATTTATGTGGCCGATTTTTCTTCCCCTAGCCTTTTTTGTATTACTCGTTCTTTTTATCCTTACAATTTATTCTATCTTTATTCTTTTTTATTAGTCCACCCTACCTATTTTTTATTAGTTAATTTTTAGTTAATCAACCCTTTTTACCTATCTTATATTCTTCCCTATCTCAATCTCCCTCCATTCCCCTTTCACCTTTTCTCCCATTCCCTTTTTTTATTCTCCTTTTTCTTTTTCCCTAACCATTTCTTTTTCCCTATTCTACACTTATTTTATACGTAGGCTCATCCTTCCTTTCCCGACCCTTGTACCCCTACTAGACTTTCGTTGCCCTTTTATCCCTCTCACCTCTCATTCGCTATCTTCCCTTCGTCACCTACTTGTACTTTTTTTAATCGAACGAATCTTTTTATAGTCTTATCATCAAAGTCTTTTTAAACCTACTATTAAGTATAAATTTTAGCATTCACTATGCTCCTCAATTCGCTATTTTTCATCTTTGCTTCTTTTATATTCCCACCTACCCCCGTCTTTTATAGTATAGAGTTGTTGAGTCTTTTTTTTTGTTTTTTCTTCTTTTTCTATCCTTCCACGAATCTTTATTATCGTTTTTTACTAAATTCTTATATGTATTTGACTACGGGTTCAAATATGATTGTCAACATCCTAATCCCCCTCTTACCTTAAGGTTAACCATATTATTTAACAAAAAGATCTGAGATTGATCAATTTTAGTATATTGTCCCTTCATTGGAAAGTTATGTTCCCCAGCTTTGTCTCTTGTATCCTTCTATTAACCTGATTTTCTAAAAATCCCTGATAAGTTAAATTCTATAAAGGCAAAGTTATGAGTTACCGCACTACTCACTGTCACTTATTAAGGTTTTACCTTTTTTAAACTTACTCAGTCCCCGGTACTCTTATTAGTCGTCTCGTTACCTAGTTCACTGTCCTTTATGTTGCCTATTCCATTTTTTATTTCCCCTCCTACATCCCCCTATATCTTTTATGACTATTCTCTTCTACTAGACTATTCTTATTTCTCAGTTAGACTTATATAAAATCTTTATCATTTAAGTTATCCATCTTATAGACTAATTGTTTATTTTATTTTTCTTAACCCTTCGAGTAGGTTATGGTTGGTTCCCCCTTCAATCTCTTTTCGTCTTTCATACCTCCTAGCCTTGGTTGAGTTTTAATCCTTTATCCTTAGCCCTATTAGTGTAAGCGTATAGTAGTTATAGCCCTGAAGAGTTGTTCATTTATACCTATTTTATGTTCATAAAGCTATATTTATCCACTGAAGGATTATTATATATTTGCTTCACCTCTATTCACTAGTCTCACACATTATTACTCTTATACAACCTACCTACTTACTTTTTTATTCTATCCTACTCCCTTTTCTATGTGCTATTAGGGGGTCTCTTCTAGTTTTTACCCTTCTACCCCTCTTCACTATTATTCTTTTTATAATTATTGTTACCCGACTAAGCATTTAGTCTTAAATATTCATACCCTATCATAGAACTTATATTTATACCATAACAATTTTTCTATGTAACTCTATAAACTTCCCCTTTAGAACCTACCAGGTTTAAATTTTAATCTAAAAATTAGATACAGATCGATTAATGTACATAGACAAGATATAAGTTATTAATGAATACAGGTAATAAGAAAAAGGTTATATTTGATATAGGGATAATATATCTATAAAAATCGTGTAGTAAACTACCAATTTACTGTGGGATAATACACGATTAGGATAAACTAATCTCTATATTAGAGAGCTTCAATCCCTTATTCATATATCTTTTCCTCTTACCCTACTATTTTTTTATTGTTTTATCGTTTCATTCTACAAATTATTATTTTTTTATTCCTATTGGTTTATAAAATACTCGTCTCCCCTACCCTCTTTCTCATTATTTATGGTTTAGGTCTTTCTTTACCTTTTTATTCTTATTCGGTTGTAACCTTCTTTTTATGGATAGTCCCTATTACAAAATTGTAAGGTTTAGGTTTTTATAATGTTAAATTAATTAACTAAAAGGTACGACAACAAGCTTTTACTGCAGTATGTAGAAATATATTCCTAACTAGATAGAGCTACAGAGATAAGGATTGGGGGATAGTGGTTATAATATTAGAATATCAGTAATCCTCAGTTTATGGTTTATGTTCTATTTTACGGATAAAAAGAGTTAGGGTATAGTGGAACCAACATAGTAGGGTAAATGATTAGACTTATTGGTTGCTATTCATAAAAAGGGGAAGTGACCACTGTGAATGGGGATTGAAACCCTCAATAGATATAGTAAAGATTAGATCAATAAAAAGTAGGGGGAGAGGGGAATAAGAGGAATACAAAAGGAGGGATAAGGAGACAATTCGATTTAATAGATAAAACAAGTAAGGATAGAGAATAGAAAGAATTCTGTCTAAGAGATAAGTCTGGGGAATAGAAAAGTCTATATTTGAAAGAAGTCTATGGGGGGGATAAGTCTAGTGAATAGAAAAATAACTGTAACCCATGAATCGAAAGTTGAGGGATGGGAAATAGAAGAGAAACAGGAAGAAGGGAAAAAGGAAGATACTAAGGGATAGAAAGTAGAAAAGGCTAAAATAACCGAAAGATAAGGTATACCCTATAAGGTAGTGGAAATAACTTAAATAGGGATGGGGACGTGAATTGAAAGTAGGGGCTTAACAGTTTATAAGTTGAGGTTTGGGAGGATAAAATGTAGAGACCTAAAAAACAAAGGGTGTAACTCTATAAATACAAGATTAGGGATGATAAATAAAACGAAAAAGAGTCTAGGTGAAGAAATAGTTGGATAATAGGTCGACAGAATCGTAAGAAAAAGGGTGTGATTAGAAAGAAGGAATGGGAGACAAAAGTAAGATTTCACAAAAGTAGGAGTATAACAATGACCAAGGTGACTCCCTTCACCTCGTCACCAACAAAGGACAAAAGGGAACCCCGCACTAATGGGTGGGAATGAGAGGAAAAACAAAATATCAAAGAGAAAGTACAATGACCAATACCACCTAAATAGATGGCTCGGTAAAGATAAAGATGGATAAAGGGCTGGGCTGGAATGACAATGATTAGAAAAATAGCAAAGGGGATATTCGGAATAAAGCATGCAAATAAAATAGGCTTGTCTTAGGATGGCCCTAAATTGGGATGTTTTTCACCTAACTTGGGACTCTCTTTTAAGGGCAAGCCACCAATGACTAAAGGGGGCCTGGAAAGATAATTCGGGGTACTCCCTTTCATCTAGTCTACATCTACTTTTTTTCACTTTATAAACAGAAAATTATGGAAAAACATAAAGGTAGTAAAAAGAGCATAACTAGAAGGATTAGAAAAGACGAAAGATTCGAATATGGGGATGGAAAAATTGTAAAAAAAGGAAAGTGAGAAAAAAAGGGGAGGGAAAGGCAGGGGATAGGAGGAAATGGGAAAAAAGGAGGGAGTAGAATGGAGGAAGAAATTTGCGTATGGGGGCATGAGAAAGGTCAACGTCATATCATGAGCTATTTTGCAATATAATAATAGGGTAGGGATGATGATTTATAGGCCGCTATTCGTCGTATCTTTAATTGGGTTCGGCTAAAAAATTAGCGATACCATTAATTTGGTATGTGTAAATCAAAGGTGGACATGGTTTATTGGTGGTTATCTAAAATTTGCTTAAGGATAAAAGAGGACGGTTGAAGGACGAGAAAATTAAGGGGAGCGAAGGCGTAGAGGGTGAAAAGGACTCGGGGAAGAGGGGAGACAAAGGGACCGTCATGGGTTGGGATAAAGAATTTGGGAAGGGATGTATAGGCAAAAGGGATATTGTGAAATAGACCAATAGTTTGAGGAATCGTATAGTGGGAGATAGATTGGGTAGGGATTAGAATACATGAAAAAGGAAGAGGGATCTGGGATGGAAAAATGGATAAGAGTAGGGTCTAGAATAAGGATATGATTGGGTTGAATTGGCAGATCATACGTCACCACTGGAATAAAATATAAAGAGAAATTGGGTAAGGAAACATTTTGTATAAGGGTATGGAAAAATGATTAGCGAGACCATAAACTTTAGGTAGGAAGAGGTCTGAAAGTAGAGCATGGGGAAAGGGTTGAAAGAAGGGAGAAGGGCATAATAATTGTCAGGAAGGGGGACAAAAGAATTGAGGAAGAGGGTGGGGAATCCTATAAGAGTGGGAGGAAAGGGAAGCCAAGTGGGGAGAGAAAGGGAGAAAAACAATACCTAAGGGGGCAAATAAAGGAGTAAAGTGATCAAGATACTGTAAAGAAGGTAAGGAAAACTTTAGTAGAGAAAAATCTCATCATATAAATATTTTACAATGCTCTAATTATAAACCATCCCCCTCAAATTTGTAAACTAGATTTGTCATAATGTCTGTAAGATGGTCGTGTTGGGATGATAAGTTGGTTTGCTATACTAGTAAGGGGGTAAATAAGATGGTCTATCTTTACGTGACCTGGTGTAATTGGGGATGATCTGGAAATATCAAAGGGGCGGTCGGGGAAAGGTGATCAAAGAGGATAAAAAGAGGAGAAAGGATGGAAGAAAGGAAGACTTAGGAAAGAAAGAATGAGGGGGTAAATGCTTGGAGCCTAATTCATATTTATAATAACCCACTTACATTTTACCCCTATAAAGCACATGGTATCATCCTTATGATTAACCGCAAGGTCACAAGATTGGTATCAACTTTCTAGAATCAGTAGGGGAGAAAAACTAGTAAAGCCAAGCCTGGTATATAGATCTTGAAACGAGCACACCCACTAAGATTAAACCCTATCTGTAATAGGAAGGAGCAGAAAGATAAGATCCACTGAGGATATCTAAATTTAAGCCTGTGAGGAGGCCTATTACATCCTTATCTGTGAGCCTGGTGTTCTTTGCAACCTCAAATTTTGATGACAAGATGGGTGCTTAGTTATGTTTTAAAAGGGGAATTAGGGGGATATACCCTTAAGTTCTTCGAATGGCTCTTTTAATCTCCTTCCCACTGGTGTTTTAAACCCCAATTTTGTCCCTCTCTTTCTCCTTTTCTCTTCTCCCTTATTCTTCTATTTTCCCAACTTTTGCATGTGTTTTTCGCCTTTTTACCCTAACGTCTTCCCCCTACCCCTAGCGACTGGTTTTCATTCAACTATTGACCCTGAGTTATATTTTATTATTAATTGAACCCCCAATTATTGGGTTCACAGGTATGTTCTTATGGACTCTTTTTTGTTCTTTTTTATCTTATCTTTGGAGTTTTATTTCTTAAATTACCCACTCTTTTGATTATTGGTTTTATGCCATTTCTTTTTATTTCCCTAGAAGGGTTATCCTACCTTTACTCTCCCCCTGTTTTTCTACGTTACCTGCCTAATCTTGAATCCTTTGCAGTGATGATTTATATGCTTGAATTCTTTGTATTAGTATTCTTTTATAGTATATTTTAAACGGTTTGGGGTTACCCTTGTTGATTTTTCTATTCGCCTAGAGAAGGAACTAGCAGCTCGTCTGTTTGATCGAGAATTCCTGGAACCACCTACCACGGGAGACAAGCAGTTTAAAGGGGCGGATACCAGAGGGAGGGGTAGTCGGTGGGATAGAGGACAAGGGAGGGAACGTGTTAGATTAGCCGTAGTCAAATGGGAAAAGGGGGAGAGACATGGGGAGGGCACCCCCTACTAAGCCGGACCATGAATTTGCCTCAACAGCTATATGCCACTATCAATTAATAGCCCACTAATGATTAAATCGATCTATGAAACTAAATTAAATCGTAATAAGGTTTACTATAAGAAAATAAGGATAACGCTAAGACTAATATATTTATAAAGTTTAAATTAGTAACGTAGTCATAATATAACTTAGCCTTTCTAAAATGCAAAAGAGTTGGGGATCCTAGCTTGAACCAAGCTAAATGGGAGGTGAAAAATGGAACAATTAAGTTTACGTAAATGATAATTAAAAGATAAGGATTTGCGAGAGGATAAAAAGGGTAAGAATAAATGAAAGGAAAAAAGAGAGTAGCTCAGGGGTAAAAGTCGTAAAAGGATTAATAATAAGATAAAGATTTATATTTACATAAGCCTTCAATTTTATAATTAGATAAAAATATTTACCAGCTATAGGAGGGATTTTTTCTTATAGTCTAAAAGTGTTGCCTTTTTCCCTTTAACTCTTTTTAGAGTTCTACGTTTTCTTCATGTTTAATTTAACCCCTATTTTCATACCCCAAATTATCCTTTACTAAAACTAATGACTTCTGCACTTTTAACTTACATAAAAACTTGACGTATGAAGACAAAAATGAAGGTATTTAGGACAATAAAAATATAATAAACCAATAAGGTAAGACCTTGTAAGAAGGGTCAGTACTAAAATGACTATTAACTTGGCTTGTAAAAAGTGATTGGTTAGTTTAAACCTTACTAAGAAGAAATGAAGAATTAATCGTATACATATGAGTTAAGATTATAAAAAAGGGGTGAAAGTTTGATTGATAAAAATAGATAAGGGGATGGTTTACAAGAGGTTTACACTTTGTAGGAAGGCCCCTGTTTTGATTGTATCGGATTAGGTAGAGAAACTAGGAATAGAGTAGGGGACTAGGAATAGGAAAGAGAAATGGATGGCAGGAAGTGGACAAGAATGCAGAGAGTAGTAGGGAAAATAAAGGGTTGGACAAAAGGGAAGGATTGGGGTAATAGGACTGTTAGTAGGGTGCCCTTCCCCTATATGCTGTTGGTTGTTGCTTAGGATAAAAACTGAAATTCAAATATTTTTATAGTCCCTATTATATAAGTAATGGGGGTAAATCCGGAAATGAAAACCAAAGTAGGGTACAAAGTAATACACACAAGCTACAATTTTAGTAGATTTTACTATAGTGAATGTGTAAATATTATAATCTTAAAATGTGATTGGGGTTCAATCTAGTATCTAAATTTACATTCAAATCATCAACCTTAACTAGGGTTTTATTATAGAAGGATTACTTTCTTAGCTACTCTATTACTACTGATGGCCTTCTTTTTATGCAAATCCTTTCCACTAGTTATTTCATTTTTATCTTTTCCTTAGGCATGTATCTTTACAATTCATCTTATGTGATTTATTATCTTAAGCTTTCTACTATCTTTTTATTTTCGTTCTAAACCCAACCCATATCCCCCCTCTTTTTCGTCCTTTAGCATTTTTATGTTTATGGTAAAGTGTTACATGGTTCCAACTTGACTTCCTAGAAACTATTGTGAGCTTATTTTGCTTATAGCCCCCTACCCTGCTAATAAATCTTTCTGCTGTTACAAATTGAGAGCCCTTATACAATATGAGATGATATAAGCTATTCTTATTCCCACTTCCTTGACTTGTTCTTTTATGTGTCCCCCCTATCTTTATTCCCGCCCAATCCCATTTTCATCCCCATTATTTTTCTTTAGGTATTTCTCTTCTCCTGCGGAGCTCCCTGCTAATACGTATTGTTATCTCACTCATGGTATTATTATCTTTGTCGCACCTTCCCTCCTTTTATTTCCTTGACCATCCTTTGTTCCTTTACATTTCTCTTGTTTCTTACTTCCTTCCCTTCCTGGGTTTTTCTCTCTATCCCCTTTTATTGTTTTTATTGTTGGACTTATTGATTCTTTCTACATTTATATTCTTTTAGTTTAACTGGATTTCCTTTCTACTCCCCTCCCCAACCTTTTGTTTTCTTCTTTTTTTTCTTCCTATTGTTTAAAGTCTTTTTAGGGGTTCATCCCCCTTTCAGCATCCTTCTTTCCTTTTTAGTTTTCCTCCCCCCTCGAAATTACCCTCTCTGGGTCTTCCCGCCATCCTTGTTCCCTATCCCTTTTTATTATCTTGATTACCATTATCCATTTAATATGAGTCTCATCTATTTTCTCAGTAATCCCTTTAAGGTATTCAACTAAAACGCATATAATTATGATTCCAGTATAAAAGGGATATTATAAAAGTATATTATAAATTTGTCATATAATATAAGTAAAAGGCTTAGTCTTTAAGTGAATAGTAATAGTGTAGGGTATAAATTGGATATATAAAAGGATTAAATCTATCGCTAAACCTGTGAGTAATATCTGAATATTAATTAGAGGCTCACTCGTTTCTATAAATGTGTCTATGTGGGATCCAACCCTAAATCTTGCCTAGCCGGAAAACTGGCTCGGGGCTTGAACCTTATCATAGGTGAAAGATGCAACGATTGCTCCCTATTATTTGTAAAAAGGATAAAATGTAATAATTAGCTCGTAAATATAATAAAAAGGGGTAATGAGTAAATAGGTGTAAAAAATCTGGTAAAGAATGGAAGAAGCATAAAAGAATAAAGAAGGGGCAGGAGAAAAAGGGGGAGAAGAGAGGAAAAGAACGAAAGGGAAAAAGAAGGGGGATAGCAATAGGGGATAAGAGGCTAAGATTGTACGATGGGGTTGCCTATCATAAGTCTATCGAATGGTTACTTTATAGATAATAATCGTCTGGGAGAAAATATTATAAAGTGTAAATATTGAATCATAATTTCTATAAGTTAATGATTGATAACTAAAATTGACCCCTAATTGAAAATTTATAATAATTATAATAACCAATAGTAAACAAACCAAATAGGATTAACTTATTCTCTAAAAATATAAGAGCGGATAAAGCACCCTTTTTCCGTTTGTGGTAGGTAATTAGTATAATTTCTACTCGTCACTATAGCTGGTACATTATTAGTTCTATCTGTCTTATTGGTAAGTATGGGGAATACCCTAAGCCATTAACTAAATTGTTATAATGGAAAATTATTCCCAAATCGGCAAGTAAGTCGAGTCATCAGAGGAGCGAAGAGAGCAAAGGGGGAGAGGTTATAAAGAATATTAGATAAAAGGGGTGCTAATGAATAAATAAGTAGGTGATTATAAATATAAGGGGAGAGCGGGGATAAAAAGGGTAGACTAATAAGTGGAACGTATAATATAGCTGAGGATTGCTGATTGATAGTAAAAATTAACTCAATCTAGATAATTAAGTGGTTAATACGAAAGAGCCTATCAATAACAACCAAAGGGGAAATAAATAGAAAAGAAATGGGGTATAGGATAAGAAGGGGGGAATTATAAAGGTCTCTAAAAACTAATCCACTTTATAAAAACTAATCTATAAAAAATTTAAGAAAGAGGAAAAAGATAAAGAAAGGCGTACAGGGAAAATATAAAGAATGCAAAAGGATAAAAAGGGAAAGAATCTCTCTTGCAATATAACAGTCGTCGTAGATAAGTCGCTATATAATCGCATACTTTCCTTCGTCCTGTCATAAATTTTGTAAATGGAAAGAATACTTGGATAATATACTAATTTAATCGAATAGTCCTGCGAGTCCCTCCTTGTTAAGATTACAAGCCAGACACATACCATCTGTATAGGTATTCAATCGTGAATATAAATTTATTTACTCAAAGACCTCGAAACCTTTGCTGCCTTTGATCCCATTTGGAGATAAAAATAATTTTATATATAAGACCCCAATGGATAGGGGAGACAAGACCCGGGGGACAAAAAGAAATCAAAGAGTAAAATTTACTCTAGGGAGTATACTAAAAGTATAGAAAAGAATAAATGAAGGGAGTATAAAACAATGATCCTGAAAGATAATGGTGGGTAAAGAAACCTTAGTGGATGAAAAGGGATGGTAGCTTATAAGACTACAGGTTTAGGAGGGTACGATAAGGGGATGAATGGAATAAAGGAAGGCCTCAATAATCCTAAGAAGGGGGATGGACCTAGGAGAAGTAGGGATTGGGAGGGTACTACCACGGTCTATTTGCTCTATAAGAAAACTCAGAATCCTAAATATTAGCATAAGTTTATTCTCTACGATAGCCCATAATCTTAACTAGATTGTATACTAGCAATAAATTCAATAGGAACCCCTATCCCAGGTAATCCACTAGGTAGAATTAGCTATGTGAATCAATACCAGACCATAAGACGGATAATCCACTTCTTCTACTATATTTCTCTGATGGATGTTCAACCTACCATAAGGTATCAACCCCTCGTTTTAGATCGAAGATCTTTGTATACGCGTTACTTATAGCTTGTACTGTGACTCCTTCTATACCAAGCATTTGTAGAAGTTAATCCTTATTACCTATTATTTAAGTAAGTTCTCCAATGGGTTAGGATGATTAACCCTTGGTTACTATTACAAACCTAATGGAAAGGCTAAACTAAACCTTATACCCCTTGAGCTGTACGTTTTCCATTGCTGAAGATTCAACCCAAGTTTTCCTGTTATCTCGTTATCTTTTTCGTATCCTAGCCTACCCCCGATACTTCAAAGTTTTATATTTTCGATCCTTATTTGGGTTGCCAATCGTTCCAATTGCTCTCTTTACCAAATGGGTTTTATAGAATAGGGTTTTAGTCGGAGCATCTTCGTGGCTATTACTGACCCAATTCTTTATATCTGTCGACTTCTCTCACATCCTAAACACTTCCTTGACTATCCTGACAAGTTCCTTGCCTTCGTCTTGGTTACCCCTGGTTTATGTTAAACTTTACCGTAACACAGAGTAGCAAGTTGATCCTTATTTATTAAAAACCAGATGATGTATTCCTCCTCCTTTCGTTTATATCTATCCCTGTTGATCCTTTTGTGGATCACTCCTTATGTCTCGATTAGTGGTTTATCATGGTATTGTATTTGATACCCTCCATACGTTGACTTTGGTTTATCTCTTTATAATGCTCACTTATTATGTTATTTATAGAGACATAGAGCTACTCCTCTAAAGCCAAGATATTCTAAGATTCTCTCTTTTTCAGGGTCTCTCCTTCTTACATTCCCTATCTTTCCCCCACCTTATTATCCTTTTATATAAACTTCCATTTGTCATTGGTAGCATCTCCTTATGCTTATTCGTTCTCTTTATTCTGACTCCTCCCATTTCTTTATATAAGTTTTAGTTGTGTATCGATAGCAAATTAGATTATCCTAATACACTTTATACTCGGCTATAACACTGACTTATTCAACTAAGGATACAAATAAAATACCAAGGTATTTATAAAATAAGGGCTTTTATAGGTTATAAGACTAACCTTTTTAGTTCACTATGTGTGAATCCACCCTACTATCCCAATACTTATATCCCTTTTACGACCTTGAACCCTAGGTGAGATTTGGGAAGTAAATTGTATATTAAATTATAGATCAAAAATATTTTACCAGGAAAAACCAACCAATTGTACAAGGACCCCACTCAATAGGAAGCTAATGGCCGACTACCTATAAATTAGCCCTCATCACTATCAACCAATTTGTAATAGGGGGATAATAGACCATTTTCATCGAGTGCTATTGGATAGAATATCGTAAATAAACTTGTGATAGTAGGAGAACAGTGGGACCCTAGGGGAATGGGAGGAAAAAGAGTCACTAAGATAATAATACGAGAACTTGTAAGAATGATAGGGTATCCCCCTTAATTGGGTTGACCCTTTATGGTCAATAATCTTATATAAAGATGGATAATCCCCTAACCCGGTTGGATAAAGAGTGGGGATAGGAGAGGATAGGGTGACGAGTTTGAATATAATAAAAAAGGGGGGCAAGAATGCTTATGAGGACCTATAATAAAACCCAACTATTATGATTTAACCCTGTAGCAAATTTCCTTTCACTCAAGTTTTATATTGCCCTTTACTCTTTAGCCGATACTTATAAATCGACAATAATAAATGAGTCGATAATGACAAAAAGACAAAGGGGATCTCCAGAAAGGATAAGATAACACCCATAAACGCCAGACAAATAGGTGGGGACTAATCACTAACTTCTACTAATATAACCGGCTTCCTCCCTACATTTTTGTATTAATAAGTGGTTATTTATCCATATCTACAACTATTCGCTAATGGTTATCTCCCTTTTCTTTTTATCCCTACTCCTTACTGAGCGAATATAGTTAATTCATACGAGCATATTTATTCTATTGTTCTACTCTTACTCCTATCAACCTGGGACCTTATCGGACGGGGGCTAAGCCAATAAAGGCTAGAAGTTTATATAATCCGGACCCTAAATCTAATCCAATGACACTAGTACTTGTATAAATTAATTATTTACCATTAGTCACCATTCCCTATTGTGACTAATTTATATGAAGATAATGTAGGGGCAACTAGTACTATTAGTTTACGAATTAAGTAAATACCATTATACAAAGAGTAGGCCGATCTATCTATGCCTCTTTTATTGGGACAGCTCATTCTATTTGTGGCTAAGGTTTTTATCATTGGCCAATTATACACCTCTATTTCTCCTCCCCGACTCTCGTACTGACTTTATCTATTCTCCCACTTTCCTAATATACTTTGACATACCCATTCTTTGGTAAACATAAAGTTTTAGTCTATAATATAAGTTTTCTAAGCCACCCCCTCCCCTATAGTTAATCCCTTATCCTGTTAATGGACAAGTTTATCCAAAATAGTGACCCAACTATCTTCTTTTATTACTGGGATTGATTCTTCACAACTCGGTTGTAAAACCCCTTAACAGGTTTAGCTCCCTATCACCGGTCGTTTATGTCCCCCTAATAGGATTAATACTCAAGAGGGAAGTATCAAGTCATCGATTGACATTTAAGTAGGCTATACCCAGTCGCAATAGTTAGCAAGGGGTAATCTGATAGTGACTAGGAAAAAGACGTACAAGAATATGTAAGAAAGTGGATAAATGGAGAAGAGTGGCTAATAAAATAATGGGAGAGACTTGCCATTGAATATAATAGTTAGCCTATTTGTCTATGTTTGATAACCTCTTTACTAGGCTTTAGCTGTGGATAAATTTTTATGGGGATGGTTGGGGACAATAAAAGGGTAATGGAGTATAACCTATAGAATTGTAGTTAATCCAAATGTCACTATAGGAAAGGGTCATTAATCTTTATATTAATACTTCCTAATCCCCCTAGTCTTTACATTCTATTAGGGATAATCTCAGTAAACTTAACTCTTTATTAACGTGAATATACAAATTGTTGTTATAGGGTATAGTCCCCGGCTTTATCTAGATTAGTCGTTGTCTCTATTGCCCCTCTCATAGTCTGGACTATGCTTTGTTCGTTCTATCTTTTACGTCTTTTGTTATCCCCCTCCCCAACTAACCCCTTTTTTGTATCGT
>JAKSZP010004865.1:0-20630 GCA_022478985.1 Massospora cicadina
TTAGATCTAGTTGATTTTATTGGTCAACCTATGCAAAAACAATCCTCACCCTTAGTAATTTAGGCTTGTCAATTATGATCTCATACTTGAACATACCCCTCAGCCATAGGACATATATCATGTCAAAATTAATTTGGGAAAAAAAGAACCGCCTTAAAATTGGCACTAAAAAGTATGAAAAAATCAAGAAATTGTGCCTCCTCAATCAAACCCTTTAGTTGAAGTTGGCGCCAACTTCCAACCTGACTTATAGATTTTTGCTCACAAATACAAATTAGAGCTTATATTGGATCGGGTTCAAGTGTAAACTATAAGCAACTTAGAATATACAGTGCTGAGTATATATATTAGAAATACCTATTATAAGTCAATTTAAAATATGGCGCCGACTTCAAAAAGTGTTTTATTGAGTACGCGTAATTTCTCAATTATTCAGGTCGGTTAAAAATGATAATCCTTATCTAATCTTCGCTATCGTTTTAAATAGTTTTCGACCTAATGGAGGGGTTTACACCAATCCAATGTTCAGGATCACGAAAATCGAACTCACTTTGATCTTATCTAAATTATCTGGTCAAGTAACGATTAAAAATTTGGCGAATAACATTGGCTGGATCCACAGTGGGGGGGTTAGCGATTACAGATCGGGGTTAGGTTTAAGGCTAGAAATCTGATGGAAATTTAGCTGATTAAACCAATTCTTAACTCTATCCCTTAAGGGACTAGTTTGGATGTCAACCTTCGACATCGTAAAAGAGTTCCCGGAGCTCAAGGACCGGTACCGGCGGATCTCCCTTTACTCCGACTTTAGTAACCAGCGGCTACTCAACCCGATAAATTATGAGGCGAATGTCGGGTTCTGGAGACGTGCCATCGCCAATTTGTTGGCCAAGCCGGTCGGTTGGAACGGCGAGGTGAGTCCTGTTATCGTTTACCCCTTATTTTGTGCCGGTGGGGTTGTAAGCTTGGGGTTTTATGACGGGCGGGGGGGTTAAGTTTGGGCGACTGGCTTTTGGCTAGGTTTAGATGCATCCTAGATTGGTTTAAAAGGGAGCGAGCGAGTGCGATATCAGATTGTGATTTTTGCTTTTAAGGGTTGGGTGTTCTGAAAGGTGGTTGGAATTGTCGGCAAGTGTTGTGTTTATGGGTCCCTTTATACTTGGCGTAGTGTCAATATCCTCTTCCAGTTGTTCTAAAGGCGATTGGCTGCCTAAATCGACAGGAGCTTGGCTTGGTCGTAAATTCATAACCATGCCCAGAACCCTGGCTTATATCTTACGAGTTAGCCGCTGACGCTTGGGCTGTTCACTTCCCAAAATAAGTATCGGTTGGAACGGTTAGATAGATCCCTTAAAGAAAGAACTGTGGATACTCAAACTTCACGGCTAATTAAAAGTTTTGCCGCGTCATACTTGCCGATGTTCCTATACCTTTGAAGTTAAGTGGGATTCGGTTTCAGCCAAACCTAAGCAAGTCATCTTTAGAGTTATTAAAAATAAACAGGTCAGTATATCATTTTTCAAACTCCCTTAAAATCGGCTCCGGGCATGCATCTATCGCGTGAAAGATGTAAATCTACGCCGTTGAGGGTTTAAGGTTGGGCTTCTTGAGCTGCAGGGGTTTATATTAAGTGGTGGGGACTTATTGTCATCGTCCAGTTTTAAATCAACCCAATTCTATTCGAGATTATCAACGTTTGGGTCGAACTTTTAACTGATAAAAATTATGCTTTTTATTAAACCTTGGTCAAAAAGTCCAACTACAGCTTTGAAGCTTTAAAAGTTTTACACCCCAGGTTTGGCGAGTTGTTATCGGTAGGCAAACCTTGGGCCCGCCGTTTAAACTAGCCTCAACTTTATAAAAAATTGGTAAAAGCTAAGCTTAAGCTAAACTTGGCACCTTTCCAAATTTAGCCATTACATTGAAATTTTGGGAAGCTAATTTGGGGTTAGGCAGCCTTCGGTTGGTACCTCCGATCGGATTGGGTCGCCGAAGCTTTGGCCTATCAAGAGGTTGGTGGCAGGCAGGCTCCGTTGTCGCTCGATACCGTCTTGGTAAGGGCCTAAGGGTTGACTAAATGTGAAGGACGAGCTGGTCGAGTCGGGGGAGCTGATCCCAAAGCGAACGTACCTTTCGACGTGTAGGGCTTTGACCGAGGAGACTTGGGGGGCTTGGCTCTGGCGCCAAGTGGCGGAGCTGCTCCTACCCGCCCCACCGAGGCCTTATCGGGAGTTTGTCGTCAAAAGCAAGCTCGATGAAGTGGTGGATCGCCTGCTGAAGCACGCCGGCCAGTCGTGGGAGTATGCGGTGACCGACACCCTCTTTGACTTGCCGGGTTTGGTCTCGCAAATCTGCCGCCCCGGTATACCGAGTATCGAGTGGGACCTTATCCCAGACGACGCCATCAACCTTCTGCTCGCTGGGCTTAACAGGCGAGGGTGCGCCATAAGGAAGGCGGGTGGAATGGTTTGTATCAAACTCCCGAGGCCGGGCTCGACCTCCAAAGCCAACAGGTTCACCGACCTCGACCTAAATATCCTCTCGATCAAGAGGGCGCACGGAAGGCTGAAACTGCAAATTTGTAGCTTGGAGAAACAGGCGGCGGAGATGACGGCCAAAGTGAAGGAGCAAGTCCACGCCGGCAACAAAGCCCAGGCCCTGCGCCACCTGAAGCAGCGGAAACAGGTTGAGGCCCTTCTCGACAAGCGCTTGGCGGCTGCCGACAACCTAAGCGCGGTACTGGGGCAACTCCAACAGACGGAGCTGGATCAGGTGGTGGTGGAGGCTTACCAGGAGGGCACCAAGGGGCTCCGAGAGCTCTTGGCCAAAGTTGGGGTTGATAAGGTCGAGACCGCTATGGACCAGATCCAGGAAGCTTTGGCGGACTACGCCGATGTCCAGAACGCGATCGCCACCCCGCTCACCACCACCGACCACCTCGCGTTGGAGGCCGAGCTAAACTCCCTCCTCGAAGCCGGATCCCCAGACCTAAACGACGACCTCATCGCTGAGCTTGACGCCTTGAAAATATCCAACCAACTCCCTACACCCAAGGTCCAAACCCCTCCCCTTACTGTTGAGCTTGCCTAGTCAGCGATCCCATACAACCCAGTGTAACCCATGTGTAACCGTTATGACGTCTTCGTCTTGTAACAGATTTGGTCCCTAAATCGCTTACCCATAAAATAAACCCCCTAGGTGGACTTGCAATTACAAAAAATTAAAATCTACCCAGCCAACAACTTAAGCACTCCTTCTCCATAACATCTGTGACGGTTGGTAAGCGCGTTCTTACGCGTTAGCCCCGATCAGGGGACGGCGTAAAAGGCCTAATCTTTGGTCCCACTCGATAGCAACAATCATACAAAAGCTTTGTTTAACATAAATTATAATAATACCTCTTCAAACGCGGGGTAAGGAGGGTCAATTCTCAGCCCCGTCATCTGAGCGATAACCCACTAAGCAGATATTATAAGCTCACAATAACAAATTTTACCCAAGTTGGGGGCTATCTAAAACTTGGAGTTGGTAGTAGATTTAAGCTTTACTTTAGGGCTGTTAGCTTATCAAAACAGTTAGATTATAAGAGAAAAAATTTACTGGGTTTATAATCCTTACCGCTGTTGACCGCCTGATTTAAAAGATAAGGGTTACTATACACCCCGTTGCGCTTTAGTTTTAACCAACCCTAGGATATTAACTTTGGCCATACTATCCCTTAGGCCCTATAACCCTCACCCTTACCCTCATCCCAATGACCTGTGTCCCTCGGCAGGTCAATTCCCATTAGCACGCTGGCAGAAATTTTGCCAACATTTTATAGCCCGATTCCAAGCATCGAATTTGCCATAGGATCTTGACTTGATGTATATTTGAACCCCATCAGATTGGCATCTGAAGGCCTCACACCCTAACCCAGTTCCATTCTAGTTAATTAAGGATTTCCATAATTGCCAGCCAAATCTGCCGTGAAAGAATCCAATCATGATAAGTAACCAGAGTTATCCAGGTAAGTATGCCTTAAACAATCCCACCAACTAATCTCCACCACGCTCTAAAGAAGTACCTGAATTCGGGTCTGAACCTTGCAGCAACGTTGGCAGCCTATCATTGGACCAGAAATAGGAAATGCAGTAAGATTTGGGTGTTGCAGAGAAGGCTGACACATGGACTACCTCATAAAAAGGCCTTAAATATAAATTGGAGGGGCCTAGTATTGGAATAGGGACAGTTGCGGCAGCTCACAATCTGATATCTATTCTCCCCAAAGGAATGCTGGTTCCCGTTATTCCAGATCTCCAATACTGAAAGTACCCAATGAGATGCAGCTGTTTGGCTAATTTATCTTGGATACGCTGGGTTTATCCCACCAAATCTTTGATGCTGAAAGTACCCAATAAAAATATAACCAGCTAAAAAGCTATTTGATAAAAGCTTACTTTTGATCCAACTTTAGGCTTATTTTTGAGGGATACTTTCTTTATACAGTTTTACCTGTATGAGTGCTAAATTTACCTGTACATATCTCACCCAGTTGCAGTCCATATTACAATATTCTGGTATTCACTACAGGGGTGCACTAATGATGGAACAAAAACTGAGAAGACAATATGTGTGTTAATTCTAGAACAATAGTCAGCAACTGGCGGACCATAGTCCAGTTTTTGACCTTCCACTGTCCAGACCTGGACTGCGGTCCAACATTTGATGACCGTTGTTCTAGAAGAATTGTGGGCCATGTATGAGGAGGCACTTACCATACCCAGATTTATGAGGTTGTCAAGGAGGCTATGTTCACCCAGTGTGGTGCAACATCAGAGGAGTGAGAATTAAAGAGAGGAGAGCTTTAGAGGGGGACAGAGACACATTCTACACTCCTACATAAAGGGACCCCAAGTTAATTACTAGTACAATGATGATGCTGCCCAATGTCTCTCATATGAAGGTAATAGTATGGGAGAACAAAGGGTTTACTGTGCATACACGGCTCTCAAGGAGGCTTGGCAGCCATTTTAGCTGATGCTAGAGCAGCTCTAGCAGATATTCTATCTGGATTACTCTAACTAGTGAAGTAAATATTAGAACGATGAACTCAAAAGGTTAGGGCTACCCAGTAAGAGCTCAATGCATTTATGAGCCCAAAAACTTTCAAACCCTAACCCCTTAATTTTTAATATCAAAAAAAGCAAGTACCAATGGGAGAGATAAGAGAAAAGTGATATTGATACTCTGCTTAGCCTTGGGAGAATCAGTGCTTTACCATGGCATTACTAATCCCCTTTGGGGATGGGGATCTTATTTGGAAGGGGCCCTTTTAAAAATATAAAGAATCTCAAGAGAATGTTCATCAATCTATAACCTGAGACTCACTCTAACATGCTGCCCTGTAAAATGAGATGTAGAGAGTGAAATAACCAGAATTACCAACTTCTTCCCTGTCTCAACGAAGGAAGCAATTGCTCTACTACTTTAACCATGGGTTCAGGAGGATGGGTAGCATGAACACATCTGAAGGGGCCATTTAAAAGTAATGAAGAGACTTTGACCATGTGTATATGCTCATGGATCCCATCAAAGGGCGCATCATCAACAGAGTATATGCTAACCTCTCAAAGAGTACCAGCAGGTGCTGAGATGCCACCCCATCATCTAATAACCCTATCAATAGCCGTAGCTAATTTGGCAATCCCTATGTTTGATCAAGTGGGTGGAAATGCTGTGATTTGGGTTATGACCAGCCATAGGATATTGACTTTGGCCATACTATCCCTTAGGCCCTATAACCCTCACCCTTACCCTCATCCCAATTATCTGTGGCACTCGGCAGGTCAATTCCTATCTTAAGCTGTCAGATATTTTGCTACCATTTTCTAGCCCGATTCCAAGAATCAAATTTGCCATAGGATCCTGACTTACGGTAGATTGAACCCTATATTATTGGCATCTGAAGGCCTCATACCCTAACCTACTTTCATTCCAGTCAATTAAAAAAAAAAGCTAGAATTGCCCAGTTAAGCTGCCATGAGGGTTCCAGCTGATTATAAAAATAACCATAATTATCCACCCAAGTCAGCCTTAATAGAACCCACCAATCAATATCCACCAAGCTCTAAAGAAGTACCTGAACTCAGGCCTGACCTTGCAGCAAAGTTGGCAACCTACCATTGAACCAGAAATGAAGATGCAGGAAGACTTGGATGTTTCAGAAAAGGGTGACACATGGACTACCTTCCAAAAGGCCTTAGCATATAAATTGGAGGGGCCTAATATTGGATTGGGACAGATTTGGCAACTCATAATCTTGTATTGATCCTTACCAAAAGAACGCTGGTTTTCATTATGCTAGTTCTCCAATATTGGAAGTACCTAATGAGACTGCAGCTGTTTGGAAATTTTATCTTGGATACGCTGGGTTTATTCCACCAACTCTCTGATGCTGAAAGAACCCAATAAAGATATAACCAACTAAAAAGTTATTCAACAAAAGCTTATTTTTGACCCAACTTTAGGTTTATTTTGAGGGATACTTATTTATACAGTTATTTTGTATGAGTGCTAAACTTACAAGTGCATATCTCACTCAGTTGCAGTCCATATTACAATATTCTGGTAATCATTACAAGGGTGAACTAATGATGGAACCACAACTGAGGAGAAGATAATATGTATGTTATTCTATAAAAATGGTCAGCAATTGGCGGACTACAGTCCAGTTTTTGACCTTCTGCTTTCCAGACTTGGATTGTGGTCCAACAATTGATGACCGTTGTTCTAGAAGAATTGTGGGCCATGTATGAGGAGGCGCTTATCACACACAGACTTATGATGATGTCATGGAGGTTAGAGTTAAACAGTGTGTTGCAATGATCATAGGAGTGAGGATACAAAGTAAGCGAGGAGAGCTGTATAGGGGGCTGTGACACATTCTACAATCCTACATAAAGGGACTCAAGTTAGTTACTAGTACAATGATGATGCTGCCCAATGTTCTCATATGAAGGTAATAGCGTTGAAGCAAAAAGGGTATACTCTGCATATACGGCTCTAGAAGAGGCTTGGAAGCCATTTTAGCAGATGCTAGAACAGCTCTAGAAGATATTCTACCTTGATTTACTTTAACTAGTGAAGTAAAGATTATAACGATGAGCTCAAAAGTTTAGGGCTGCCCAGTAAGAGCTCAATGGATTAATGAGCCCAAAAACTTTCCAACCCTAAGCCCCTAATTTATAAGGTAAAAAAGCAAGTACCCTGGAAGAAATAAGAGAAAGTGGATTCTGCACCTCTATTTAACCTTGGGAGATTCATTGCTTTACCATGGCATTAATGATCCTTTGGGGATTGTATCTTAACTCTTGGGTATAGATTTATTTGAAGAAATTCTTTCATTTAGAACGGTTTTAATTTGCTGATGTGTAGGACAGTATATAAAGACAGTAAATTTTGTGTAAAAATAATCTATATGAGCGATATAATGTACACAGTAATTAATATTAATATTGTAAATTAAACCTGAATTCATAAATGAAACAAAATGTCAAAAAATATCAAGGAATCACAAAAAAGGTTAAATACTTTATGAGAGTGTGATATTTTTCAAAGAAAGTGAATGACGCAACACATTCATCAAATGTACCCAAGGGGTTAATTATATGGGATCCTTAAAAATATAAAGAACCTCACACAAATGTTTGTCAATCTAAAACCTGAGGCTTACTCTAGCGTGTTGGCCTGTAAAATGAGATGTAGAGAGTGCAATAGCCAGAATTACCAACTTCTTCCCTGTCTCAACGTAGGGGAGCGGTTGCTCTACTACTATAACCATGGGTTCTGGAGGATGGTTAGCTTGAACACATCTAAAGGCCATTCAAAAGTAATGAGGAGACTTCAACCGATGTGTTATGCTCAAGGATCTTATCAAAGGGTGCTTCATCAACAGAGTAAATGCTAACCTATCAAAAAAGCACCAGCAGGGTGCTGAGATACCAACCTATATCAACCAATAACCGTATTGCTAGCTGCAGCCAATTTGTGAATCCCTATGTTTGGTAAGTTGGTGGAAATGTTATTTGGGCTTTGACCAGCCATAGGATATTGACTTTGGCCACTATACCCCTTATGCCTTATAGACCTTGCCTTTAACCTCGCCTGATTATCTGGGTCCCTCAGAGGTTAGTTCCCATTGATCAGCTATCAGATATTATGCTGGTGTCTTCTCCTTCCCAAATACACTCATCTATTAATTCAAAATATGATCCTGACCTCTGGTGGATAAAGTTCTGTCCACTTGTTGACTGAATGCTCAGTTCTTAAAACCCGTTATATTTCCATCAATCAAGTATTACCAAATTAGCCAAATTGTTACTAATATCACTGTTGATCAATACCCCTAATGCTCTATAGGCCTCACCGCTACTCTCACCTAAATCATCTGTGTCCCTTAGCAGGTCAATTTCCATTGGCATGTCATCAGATAATTTGCACACTATTTTTTAGCCCGATTACAAGCATTAAATTCGCCATAAGTTTCTGAATTAATTTTATTGAAACCTCCAAATTATCTTCTGAATGCCCCACACCCTAACCCAGTTCCATTCTAGACAATCAAGGATTGCCAAAATTTATCAGACAAATATGGTGTGAATGTTCCACCCAACTATGATAAGTAACCAGAATTATTAAGCCAATTCTACCTTAAATGATCCTTCCACTAATACCTACCACACTATTATTATGTGCCTGATCTCTGGCCTAAAATTTGCAGTAACATTGGCAACCTATCAGTGGACAAGAAATAGGAATGCAGGAAGATTTTTGGGTTCACAGAGAAGGCTGATACATAGACTACCTTCCTAAAGCCAACATATAATTTTGAAAGGGCCTGATATTGGAATAGAGATAAATGTGGCAATGCGCAACTTTGTATCAATTCTTCCCAAAGGAATGCTGGGTCCCATTATGCCAGATCTCCAATACTGGAAGTACCCAATGAGACTGCAGCTGTTTGGAGATTTTATTTTGGATACGCTTGGTTTATTCCACCAATTTCTGATGCTGAAAATCCCCAATAAAAATATATTTTATCTAACTGAGGCAAGTTGACCAGGGGACAGACAATACTGAAACTGAATCTCTAAAATTTAACCAACTAAAAATAAAAAATGAATTGACCACCCTTTTTGGGCATTAAGACACAAAAAGAAACAAAAAATTATCTACCAGGTGGCATAGCGGCGAGCTGCTTATCCCATCATGGTGGAGGGGGAGGGGGATTGGGAGGGTTATCATCAGGCTCAGCATTATAGAAGTGGATCAATGCTGAGAGTAAGGGGGTTGGGGCATCCACAGGATGAGGGTCAAGGTGGAGTAGATAGTTGTTGAGATCGATTATTTGGGCCTGGATTAAAGCTTCTATGAGTTTTTCAAAGTGGTGTTCAGCCTGGATGTAGGCATCAACAAGTTGCTCTAATTTCACAGTTATTGTTCTTGTAATGCATGTAAATGTGGAAAAATCTGCCAGTTCAGCGACATGCTTGGCAGCGGTGGTGGCAGTTTCATGGAGTTTTTGGATTTCCTCTTTTGCGGTAGGAGGAAAATTGAAGGGGAACAAGGGGGTGTGCAGCCCATTTTTAAATTCTGCAACTGATTTTGCACACAGTATGCGAGTATGGGGATTTTTGGGATTTGCCACCACAGCCATGGCAAGCTGGTGGTCACTGTGGAAAAAGGCTCCAGGTTTGCAGACATATTGGTTGGTCAGGGATGGGGTATCAAAGTCTATATTCAGGTAAGATGTTAAATCAATTGGATAGCTTGGTAGTGGGACAAATTCACCCTGATTCAGTTACTTCCTCCAATAATTTCCAAGGATTTAGATTGATTTAGGAAAATATGTGGGTAGGTGATTTTGATTTAATAGGTTTTGGGCCGGGTGATTTTCTGGATTGAACAGTGGTCCAATCCTGCATTTGATTGGTTGGCATGGGTGTGTATTGGCCAACATGGGTTTGAGGTGCTAAATTTTGCTTCCAATCAAGTGCATGGCCTATGGGGGTGGGGGCAGCCAAAATCCTCATTCAAACGCTGTTGGTGTGGCCTTGTGGGTGGTGTTATACATATTTTCAGGGTGTGAATTTACTGACATCCCTTTTGGTGTGGTCCAATTTATAGCAGAGGAGGCAAATTATGTGACCGTTGTTGGTGTGGGCCCAAAAGAAATGCTCAAGTGCAGATGGGATATAAGCACGTGGTGGGATGTGCTGGGCCATGTTCAGCTGGTGATGGTAATAGTGGTCATTGCTTGAGGTGCCACGAGGCGTTCAGCGCCACTTGGGACAACGAATTGGAGGATATGATTTTCGCCATAAGTGGACAACCCTGACATCAAATCCACATAAAGTGTTTTAGGGGGAAGGTGTGAGGGGAGGTTTTCAAAGGTTACCTCAAGTGTGATATCATCTGGGAGGCGTGTTTGGGTGGTGATAATGGGGGTATTTTTACAAATTAATTGTATATCTGCTACAGCGGCTACATCCTCTTCAGTGGGGATTCTAATATCAAAATAGCCCTTATATGGGCGGAAGTCAATAAACCCTGCTGATGCAAAGGTGGCTGTTGCCAGTTCAATTTATTGCTTTGTTGGCATACAGGAATAGATGTCTGTACTCAACATGGAGACAAAAGCTTATATTGGATTTGGGTAGGGCTAGGGGGTGGGGGTGGGTTGGGTGGGCTTGTGCAAGGTGGAATGCTAAGTCCTTTGGGGGGACATAGTGACATATGTATTTGGTGGACTGGATGAGCCAGTCCGCATGCGTTTGCCTGCTGGGCGGTAAATGCTAGTGGGTGGAGCACCGCTGCCCCATACTGGGGCAGCTGGTGGTGGATCCAAGGACATAAATTTGGAGATTGGTATGTTGGGGTGGTGGTGGAAAATCGACTTGTTCTTCTAAAATTGCCCAAAATTGATGTTGAGTGGAAAGAAAAAAACCCCCAATAAAATATAACTAACTATAGAGTTATCTAATAAAAGCTTAATTTTGACCCAAGTTTAGATTTAGCTTTGAGGTATACTTTCTTCATACAGTTATACCTGTATGAGTGCCAAATATACCTGCGCATATCTCACCCAGTTGCAGTCTATATTGAAACATTCTGGTGCTCACTACAGGGATGCACTATTGACAGAACCACCAACCCAGGAGAAGGAACATATTGAAAAGCCATCACTGCAAAAATTTATGAAGGTTTATTCCATAAATAGTACAGCTTCCTATATGATGACAGAAAGCACAAATCTGAGCCAGTAACGGATCAGCCAATACTTGATATTTGTTCAATTATAGTATTTAGGAATTTCTGTCCTACAATAACTAACTCAATTACTAGCAAAATATAGTAAGATTAAGAACAAGATAATTTTATTAGGAAAAAGTTCATATTTTAGGTCATTCCTGGTAACCTAGTGCCCACCTATTAGAACCATTGGCATTTGTCACCAGAGATTAAATTATATAATCAACTTGCAGCATTATACACGCCATTGGTTTAACTTTCCTTGGATCAATTTCCAAGTGTAGGCGATCACACCCTTGAGTCTAGAGAAATAAACTACTGGTTTCATCCTTTATAACTCATGGCATTTTAATCAGTGATTAAACATTTTGCTAATTTAAAGCTCCCTCCACTGGAGCTTAAAAGTCATTGATACAGCTTCCAATGATCAAAAAATAAGTAAAAACTTCCTCCAAAAAATCCTAAAAGTCATCAGACTAATAACTATATCAGGGATCATCCCAGGCTAATTCACTAGTATCAGAACGTGAGGAAAATTTGGTTTGATTTTGTCCATCTGGTGCATTTAGTTTTGACGACCCATTGCCATATTGGGAAAGCATAATCTGGGTAAAATCCCAACACATCCCCCACTTAACTAAATTATCTTCTTCCAACATGTATTCTGATGCAAGTACCTTGCACAAAACCCCACATTCTAGAGGTGGTGGAAACCCAATGGTGGTGTATGTCACTGTCAGAAATTAACCAGATGGATTCCTCCTGATAATATCAGAATTAGGGGTGTCAGTCAAGCATGATTGCCAGCTGATTGCCTAGTTTGATATTATTTAATGTTATAATAATTTTAGACTGGTTAGGTTTGGTGGATTCCTAGTTTGGTGCAAACTGCAAAGTCATGGGTGATTGTGAGATTTCTGGTGGAAAGCTGATATGTTCATTTACAACCATCTGATGATGATTTCGCTGCCTCAAATCCAAGTTCGTGGAATCTTATCTCAATGCCAACTGCCATAAAAGATGATTTTGGGATTTTCTGATGGAAAGCTGACAGATTCATTAATAATTGTCTGACTATGAATTTACTGCTTAATTTGGAGTGCCGTGACTTATGCCAAGGATGCTCAAACGTTGTTTATAGAGGAAATTTAATTGACTGACTGGCGACTTGTGCCAAGGATGAGTCAACATATTAGTTGTTGAACAGGTTGAGTGTATTGGAAGGGTATTGGTACCATGGATGTCTGACGATTGGAAGAAGTTATGGCAGGATGGCCAATGTGCTGTATATAGGTGCAGTAGCCTAGAGTATAAATAGTTGTCATTCCCTTTCTATAAAGATCTCTCTTTTGCCCATATTTTATCTATTTGAAGTAGTAAGATCCAATAAAGTGGATAGGGGTGGGACTGGAGATCACCAAATTAGGCGTGAGGTAATGCGCCTGGAGTGGCCAACACTGCCAGCTCCCATACCTCAGCCCTATGAGAAACCAACAGGAACATGGCCAACAGGCCACCAATAATGATGTGCTGCTGGCCGTCAGCCTTGAGGGTGGGGAAGTGGGGGAGTGCCATAGCTGCCCAGGATATGGGATGGACTCGCTGGGGCACACCCAAGATGGACCATGGGGCTAAGGCAAAGTCGTTGGTCTGCTGGGTTGGTGGGTTGAATGTGGACTTGTAGGGGTTAGTATGCCTATGAAGGAAAATCAGCAAGGGTCAGCCAGTCTCCATACTGGTTGGCCTGGCACACTAGCAGAGCTCACTGTTTGGAAAAGCAATCTTACAACAGTTAACAAGACATGAAACAGAGTTGGAAAGAACTGGCAGCATTAGTGGCCATGAAAATAAGGACAGAGCCCTAAAGAGAAGTGAATGGTAATAGCTGCTGAAGAACATGATAACATTTATCCATTCCAAAAACTTCAAACAGATATTTAAATATAGTACAATTAGGTTTATAAAGATAAAAAATGGTCTTGCTCATATGTGTAACGCACTGGCTCCTTCCAATGAGCCATGAATGAATTAGAAAGCAGGACCCAAGTCAAAAGCCAAAAGGCGTATAGGGTTCCTGAGACCATTCTTCTAGTGCATGTGCTACAGGCGCTGTGGATAAACACTCCTTAGAGGGCAGTCATGAGTATGCTTACCCCAAGCAACATGCCCTGACTCCAAGATATGGTGTATAGGGAGGCAATAGCCCTCACAAACTCACTCTTAAAGTCCACCTCCTGCTTGTGAATGCCAAACATGGCCACTGTTAGTTTGAATATACCAAATTGAACCCTTAAGATCGATAATAAGATAATAAGGCTTTAAGCTAGCTGTTTTATTATGTATAATAGTTAGGTCAGTAGGAAATGGAACTTAACTCCAGTTCCCAGATCCCTTTCCTCATTGCCCTCTTCTGCAGGAATAGTTCTGACTCCTCTGTCATGTCTGAGACTCTGTCTTTTGGAACATTCCATAATCTAAACTCCTATCATCCTAGACCTAATAGAATTCACTGCTGGCCAAACCACCACACCCATGACTCATTGCAGTTCTGACTTGAATTCAACTTGGACCTCAATTTTACCCATTTTTTTATTGCCTTGTTTGATCCTAGCCCTGATACAAGTCCCAACCATTGACCTGCCTTTGTCTCAACCCCCTTCTGTGACCTAGAAAGAACCAACACTTCCTCACCTCCTGCTCCATCCACACCAGCTTGTCCTATCTTATCAAAGATCAGAGCAATGTGATGTTGAGGGAAAACTCAACCGTCACAATATGGATAGTTATTTGCATGCTCAAAAGAACTTAGCATGCACTCTATTCATGACACTACCATTAAAGAGGTCCTTAACCATGTAGGCATCCAATGTTGATTCATTGATGACTTCATAGTAACAAATCCATAGTTTGCCTATCTTGTTTCATCATCTGAGCCATGGGTGTCACAGTAGTTAACCCTATCACAGATTTCAAAGGTTGAAAGAGCTGACAGTTTTACATCTTCATTCCTTTTGACATGAACTTCCACTTGAAAGTAGCGTTATAGGTGAAGGACTTTAACCCAATCAAAACTTTCATAAGTTTACCAATTACTGTAGATGCGTCATTGCTGGACTTTGGTCAAATGAAGGATTTAAAATCAAATGCAAAACATCGATGAATCTCCCCCTTGGGTTGGGACCATCTAGTACTAAAAAAATCAAATGCAAACTAACTTATTTCTCTTAAAGCAGTACCATAGAGGTTTTTTCCTTTGATGAAAAATAACTTAAATTATAGGAGAAAGTTGCTGCTGACAAACCCATTGCCAAGTTGGAAGGTTTTCCAGTGACAAGCTTCATTAAGGTAGCAGCAGAGTGCCATTTAATTGTTCAACCATCTTATTGATCTCTAGATGGTAGGGTGTCGTCATTACCTCTTATATTCCCATCAGATTATTTATTACCAGAATGATATGTGTGGTAAAGTTGATGCCATTATCTGTTAAAATAACTTGAGGGCAGCCATGCTGATATATTACCTGCTCCATTATGAACTTAGCATTACTTGTTGGAAACTTCTTTAACTATAGTACGCATCTCTACCCAATGAGTCAATTGATTATGTGCTACAAGGGCATATCAACTTTTCATAGTACCCATTTTCATTGGCCCTACTACATCTTTGGATACAGTATGCCACGCAAGCCCAGGCTCCTGTCAGAATTTTAACTGAATCTGATAATAAACTGAGTTGGGTCCTTTAAAGATCACTTAAGGTTGTGGACAGTTTTGGGTTTTGTACTGAAATCCATATATAAATAATATAGGATTTAACCTTTATTAGAGGTTCAGAGGTCCAAATAAATTCCCTATTGTTGAAACTTAACCAGTTGGTGATGATTCAGAGGTTCCTGTGGGCTAAATAAGATGATTGTTGGTTTTTTCACTGAAATTCAAATATAAATATGCAATTGAACTTCAAAGTGTAGATAATACTGCAAGGCAAGTTACTTTATTATGGAAATATTTAGTACTATTTATAGTACCAGGGAAGTATAATAGATGGGGTTAAACAAAATATTAAGGGTGATATATAAAGTAAAGATCAGGTAGATCAGGATAATTAGGAATAATTCAATACTTGAATCAAGTTTTTTAATCCCATAAGTGGATCACTGGGAGAATAATTTAAATTTGTTAACTAATTTTGTTTTTTCATGAGTCCAGTGTAATTGATGGGAATCACTTGTTGCCCTATATAATAATATTAGACCTAACATAATATAGGTCCAATAGTATACTATATAATATTAAAGATTATTGGTATTTACTATAACTAAATAATTAACACCTGTTGAGGCTTCACCCTTAATAAGGGAAATCCTGACAGCTCCACTAGCTAAAAGGTAGTGCTTTTCTTAAAGGGCTTGCATGTCTGACAAATTGCATAACAACTAAGATGTTAAGCAATGTCAAATTTAGAGATTTCCAAAAGTACTCCCATTGAACCTGTTCCAGAGTTTTTTGTAGACCAAATGATTGGTTACATTATGAGCCACATTAATAATACCATTGAGCTCAGATGGCCATGGAAACAATAGGAAGTTTTCTACAACAATTTTAAAAATTGACCCCTGATGATCTTTGTGTTTTCCATCGCTTTGTTTAGTTCTTACTGAATCTCAAGTTGCTGATCCCCAATATCCCCACTAAGTATCTTTTCATACAATGTATCCACTTTACTCTGTAACAATAGAATGGTTGGCTATTGTGACAATACATCATCATTTTGCTGTGTGGTCCCCGCTTGGTGTATGGTCTCATAATCATACACTTGTAACTTTAGAGCCCAAATATCAACCTTTCTTAAGGCTCCTTTAAATTATGCATCTATCTCAGTGAGGAATAGTTGGTCGCCACCGTAAAATGAACTTCTGAATATATACTCTGAACTGCACACAAAATATATTACCACAAGGCATTCCCACTCAGTCACAGTATATTTTCACTCATGCTTACTCATAGTACGGCTTGTATATGGTATAGGGTGTTCATCACTAAATTCATCCACCAGACTCAATATGGCACTGACTGCTGTTAATGATGCATAAGGTTGAATGAAAAATTGCAAATAAAAATTCTAGATGATACATTATTTGTTACACCATCAGGTATAATCTAAGGACATCAAAGGAGTCCTGACCTCTTTATTCCATACAAAGCCTTTCTAGGATCATTTAACAACTGAACAGTGGTTCAGTGAAAGAAGCAAAGTCCTTTTTGAATCATAAATAATAGATGACTATTACCAAAAATGCATACACATCACAAGCACTCTTTGGTTGGGACATGCGCCAAATTGCCTTGACCTTGGGTTTTTGAGAGCATAGGCCATTAGCGTCAACAACAAAACCCACTTTACTTGATCTCATTTTTGAAGAAGTAAATTTCAAATTTTTATTTTCAGATATGCCACTGTTGATTTTTTAAAACTTCTTCTAGATGTTCAAGATGATCTGCAAACTTGTGAATGAAAACATTAATATTATCTAAGTAGATGAGAGACTTTTCTTTCTCATTGCAATCACTATTGCAACCTATTCAATTTAAGACTGAATCTAGTTTGATAATCTCACAGAGGAGATTAGTCTGCGCCCATGTCAGGGAGCAGTTGGGCAAGCAAGGTAAGAGGAGCAGGTGGAAGGCCCGCGGCCTCCAACGTTTGAAAATGCCCCAGAGAATCCAGCGGAATAGACAAAAATCTTAAAAAACTGGCAGTCACAATTTCCCCGGAGATACTTGCGTGGCAAGCATGATGCAACCAGTACATCAACACGCCACACTCCCAGCCACTTTTGTCGGTGGAATTTGGAGTCCGTGTGTATCTGGACATCCAAAAAACGGCCTTATGGGAAAAATTTTGTGAAGATGTACACAAAGTTTTCCTGACTGCGGTGTACATCACACTCACTCCATGTCACGCGGTTGGCTGGACCTAGGTTTCGAAAGCAAAAAAGCAGCAGATGAGGCTGCAGTGGTGCGCGTAGTGGTTGACCTCCCTGAAGGGCAATGGGTCATCAAAACCAAGTGCACCAGATGGACAAAATCAAACCAAATTTTCCTCACATTTGACTTTTTGCCTGCTACGGTAAAACTTGACATTTTAGAACAACACCTGAAAGATGGTCTCGCTGTATATGGCAAAATACAATCTTTCAAAATGCAACGCTTCACGCTGATGCCACACCTGTGCACCGGCAAAGCCATCGCAGTTCTGACCCCAACTGAGGAGATCGCAAAGGACCTAACCCAGATCCTGCACTCCACTTTTATTGATATTGCAGGGCATACCACCCACCCATTCTGGGTGACCGTGGACAGCGTGCCCCCCATTTGCACCCACTGTGATGCATTCAGCCATAAGGCGCATGCATGCCCCATCAAGGAGGGTGTCCCATTCCAAGAGTACCCCTCAGTGGCCATGGCCAGCAGAGAGGTGCACTACAAACCAACCGCAAGCACCAAGGAGGCTTTCCCATGGGGAGAATAAGGCTGCTACCTATTGGTAAAGCCTATCTCCCCGCAGGAGCAGAAGAAAGCTAAGCAGGCCCATAGGGCCACAGCCAAGGAAGCGGCCAAGGCCACCACCGCTATCCCACACTCACAATGCCAGGAGGACATGGAGACCTTTGCAGTGGAAGCAACTCAGGAATCTTTCATCCAATCAGATTGGGAAGCCTATGCTGAGCAGGCCACTCAATCCGAGGATCTGATGGGAGATTTTGATCTCACCCAATCATTGCACCCAAGCTCCAGTTGAAACTGACTTGGGACCTATCCCAACTGAAAATTTTTTTTTTGACCCGCTCGATGGTGCACCGAACTCATCCGCACTGTAAAAAATTCATCCGACGTCAAGAAAACAAAAAGTGAAGGCAAAGCCAACGTGACTCTTTCCGCAAAAATCAACAAAAACTCCAATAGCATTGCTGCTAACACCCATGCTGCTGTGAAAGCCCGTGGGGACCAAGAAGAGGCTGGTGGGCCCAGGGGCCCACCCCCCGCACCTAAGGTGTGATGGGGGAAACCTTCACTCTAGGGACGTTGAATATCGCTGGACTCAAGGCCTCCCCATCCCAGACTAGGAAACTGAGTTTTTTACAATACAATTTACCTGTGGATATCCTGGCCATCCAGGAGTCCCACTGTCCACGAGGTTCCAAGGAAGCTTGGAAAACAATGCTCCTCCCATCCCTATCCTTTTGGTTGAAGCACTGTGGGGTGCTAATTCAGAAAAATAATTTTTTTCAAATTCACATCCTCAGAAACATTCCTAAATAGCTGAGTGCTCATCGTTACCTTCTTGTGGGCTGACGTAGCGCACACAATCGTCAACATCTATGCCCCAAACAGTGCTCATGAGCGTCGGGAATTTTTCTCGTTGGTCAAATCCCTCCCACTACCCCCTGATTCTTTCCTAGTTGGCGATATGAACTGTTGGCTAACCTCACCAATGGACTGGTGGCCCCCCTCACCCCACGCCCCACAGGGTCACATAGAACTACGCGTTCTAAAGGCCACCCTTGGGTTAATGGATGCGCTGCTGCGACATGCCCCACTGCTCAAAAACATGATGTGTCCCCACATCCACAACGGCCAATTAAGGTCCATGACCCGCATTGACCTTATTCTAACGCCGGCGAAATTCCAACCCCACATTCCCACTTCAAAAAACAATGAAAATGGGATTCTCTGACCACTGACTGGTCTTGATAACCTACCACCTACCGGTCACAGTTGGTAAGGCCCCACATTGGTGCAAAATCTGCCCCACTGAGCTCACGTCGCCAGAATTTTCCACGTGGGTGGAAGAGGCAACTTTGGCAAAATCGTTTGTTGCACCATTTTGCGTGGACCCCATTTCCACATGGGCAACTTTCAAAGAGGACACCATCCGCCACTATCGCCATCTCTCCTCCAGACGCTCACGAGCCACATCAGCGGTTATCTCACGCGCTCTGGCAGAACTGCCCACTTGGAGTCCAACATTCCAACTACAGGATACAGCCCTGCATGGGGCTGGAAGTGGGCGGAGGCAGCCGCCCACCTCAACGCACTCGAAAGGCAACACAAACATTGGGTTTGTGTCCAATACAGGGCCACACGCATCACTAAAGGTGACAAGTGCACCGCATATTTCTTTAAAAATTTTTTCGCACCACGCCAGAGTGTGGCCTGCACACAGGTGCAAAGATCGGATAATTCCATTGCGGACACACTGGATGAAGTGGCAATCGAAATGTAAAAATATTACTCTGAGTTATACTGAGCTGAACCAATTCAGCTAGCCGAAGTGGCAGAATTTCTCAACTGAGCTCATATCTGCACCATTTTCTGATACCCAGAAATAATGAATTTAATTACTCCAAACGAATTATGGACAGCCATTCACGGTGCCCCAAACTGAAAATGCCCAGGCCCAGATGGCATTCCATTTGAGTTCTACAAAAAATATTTCAGATATATATCCCCATTGCTGCTCGCCTCACTTAACCAAAGCCTGTTGGAAATGTGCCTCCTACCAGGAGGACATGAGGCCTTTACTGTCACACTCTACAAGAAAGGGGATAAGCTTAACTTATCCAACTGGCACCCCATTTCTTTAACAAACACAGACACCAAAATTTTAACAAAAATCATGGCTAACCGTTTAGAGACTGTAGCATCTGCCACCATCTCCCCAGAACAATTCGGCTTCATCCCCAGAAGGTCAATTTGGGATAACGTGCACTCCGTGGCTAATGCATGTCAGTCCACAGCCTCAGGAGCACTGGTATTCTTGGACCAACAAAAGGCCTATGATAGAGTAAACTGGGAATACCTAAGGGCCTGCCTCCATCAATTCCGCCTACCCCCCATTTCATCAACTGGGTGATGCTGCTCACAGAATCTGCAACAATGGCAGTGCGTGGCCCAGGCTTCCTAACGGAAGTAGTCCGCCCTCAAAGGGGCTTGCGACAAGGGGACCCCCTCAGCCCACTCTTATACAACTTCAGCCTTGACCCACTACTGCGAAATGTGAATGCCCAACTCACTGGGGTCCATGTGCCAGGCCAAACCCCAGTCAAGATGATGGCATTTGCAGATGACTGCGTGGTGGGGGTTTCTAATAATAAAGATGCATGCGCGCTGGAAGCCCTCATCCAGGAATATTCCCAGGTAAGCAACGTGACACTGAACACCTCCAAAACCGAAATCATCCTCCTTGGTCAGTTTCAGAACTGCTGGGCCCCAGCAATTAGTTCCCAACCTGGCCCATCTGCTCGCCCACACCCACGCCTTACTAACTCAACACAC
>JAKSZP010004866.1:0-20560 GCA_022478985.1 Massospora cicadina
GGTCAAGGTCACCCTGGGGAGGCAAGAGGGGCTGCCAACCTTCTTGGCCCCTTTTTGGATAGGGAAGGGAACACCTCTCAATCCAAATGGAGGGGGCGCTCCCCCAGACTTACAGGAATCCCAGGTTGTGAAAGAAATAAAATGACTATTGGATTCCAGGTTGCTAAAAACATCCCAGAGCCCCTGGGCCTCGACATTGTTGCTTGTGCAGAAAAAGGATGGAGGGCATCATGTTGTAATGGACTACCATCATCTGAATGTTATTACTCAGAAAAATAGCTACATGCTACTTAAGATTGATGACAGCATACGCCTCCTTAATGGATCCCCAATTCTTATCTCTCGATGGATCTTGCCAGCAGTTACTGGCAAATAGAGCTTACACTGAATGACCAAGAGAAATGAACACTTATAGCAAGTGAAGGCTTATTTTAACCCACTCGCATGCCTCAGGGGCTGTGTAACGCCCTGGTCACTTTCCAGCGGGCTATGGACTGCCTGTTGGGAGACCTGAAGATGTCATGAATGCTGGTCTACCTGATGTAACTGTATTTTTGTGCATGTTTGACCAGTACTTGGCTTACTTGAGGAAGAATTTGGACAGCTAAACTCTGTTGCATTAAAGTTAAAGTCCACCAAATATAATTTTTTAGACCAAGATGAAATTCCTTGGTCATAAGGTCACCCAAAAAAGAATTTTTCTCTCCAAACAAAGTGAATGCTATTGAGAAGATGACTCAACACAGCAGTTTGCGTGATATATAGTCTTTCTTGGCATAGTCAAGCACTACTGACAATTTATATCACACTTTGCCGAGATTTCTGAGCCACCAACCTACCTCCTTGTAAAGAAGTTCCTTTCTGATAGGAAGATTCCCAGCAGCAGTCCTTTGATGTCTTAAGAAAAGCCCTGACTACAGTCCCTAATCTGGTACACCCTGAGTTTGATAAACTCTTTATTCTATTTACTGATGATAGCGATGTGGCTGTGGGGGCAATTATGGCTCAACTGGAAGCAATCCAAGTGGATCACCTTATAGCTTACTTTAGTAAGACGTTAACCCAAGTAGAACGCAATTACATCATAACAAAACGTGAGTGTCTAGCCGTGTTAATGGCCATCAAACATTTTCATCCTTTTCTGTATGGGAATCATTTCACCGTAGTGATGGACCATGCCTCACTATGGTTTACAACAGATAAAAGATCTTAATGGAAAATTGGTTCAATAGGCCCTTAAGCCCCAGAATTATGACTTCTCAATAGTCCAACATGTGAGGATGATACACCAAAATGCTGATGGGTTGTCCTAATTGCCAACCTGGCCCTTTATTCTATAAATAGGAAAGCTCTACAAGCTCTTTGCAAAATAGGAAGAGTGGAGTTGTAAGCCATAGATGACACGACAGCGCTTAAAGCAGATGGCTGCTCAGACTCAATTCAAAAACGGATAGTTATATAAGCAAGTTAAGACCTCATGGCTACCGTATGTTTGATCCTCTGTTTGAACAAAATCCTCTCTGAAGGCACATGTTGCCGTGGGGTATGGCAAAGTGAAGAAAACCTATCAATGGCTGAGAGAAATCTGTTACTGGGAAAAGATCATTTTGACAGTCCAGGATGTTGTTACCTCATGTTTCACTTGTGAAAATCAGAAAGCCGCCCAATCCTCTATACCAGTATCATGTCATGAGTCCCATGGCCCATTTGCCACAGTTAGTATTGACGTTATTGTACCCTTTCCTACAGAGATGTACAGTCATTGTTTTATCATTCTCAAAGTTGATCACTTTATGAAATGAGTCAAGGCTATATCAGTTGCCTCCCCAACTTCCAAAGCAACTGCATCCTTCTTGCTGAAGCAGGTTTTCAGTCACCATGGAAGTCCTAAGGTGCTGCTATCTGAAAATGGTACCAATTTTATTTCCAGTGTGGTTGCTACTATTAACTCTCTAATGGTCATTTTTATTCTTTCATGACACCTTATCATCAAGCTACCAATGGAGCTGTATAACGAGCAAACAGTTCTTTAGTTGCCATCTTTTTTAAGATGGCTTCCTCCGATTTTTAAGATAAATTGAATACTTACCAGCAGCCTTATAAGCATATCATGTTAGCTATCATCAAGTCATTCAAATGTCACCTTTACAAGCCCTTTATGGTCGAGAACCAATTGTGCCCTCTAGTGTGGAGCCTATACTAGAAACATCCACACCAGAAACCACTGACTTAGCCATTCAAAGATTGACTGACAAACTATTTGGTTTACAAGCTTTGGCCGTTAGATCCATGAGGACTATTTTATATAGAGAAGCTAATCAATGGAACGCCCAGCGGCCAGTCCTGCCTGAGTTCTTATTAGGGGACCTCGTCCTACTATACAGTCACTGGACTGTGGAACATGTACATAAACTTGATACTCTGTGGTCAGGTCCTTATCAGGTAATCTGCCATTAGGATCCCAAGTATATAATTGCTTCTGTGAAGTTGGGTGCTGTTTTAAATTGGGTACATTATAGATCCCATAAAATTATGTACCTCCTCATCAAGATCTTGAGGGGGCATGGTTGGGAATCATGAGAATTGGACGGACATGGGCAGGATTCAAACACAACCTAAATCGCAACTTGGACATAGAAGCCCCGCCAATTCAATGAGCACTGAGATTGACTTGAACCATGAAATCTCAAGTGGATGAAAGGAAACTCAAATTCTGGAAGGATCCGCCAATTCTACAAACAAAAGCACTGAGTCAGCTGGTGAAGATCTTACCACTTGGAGGTCCCCAGAATCAGCTGCCCTGGCAAAAGAAGACTGGATTAAAAGAAAGCCTACGCCACCTGCCAGATCGTCAAAGAGGTCTCCTTACCCTACTAGTTCCAATTAGCATGCCGAGCTCCCCCTAGGTGATCCCAAATATCTCAGTGGCCTATAAATATCTCCAAATTTTGACTAATAAAAATACCTTCAGATTCCCTAGTATTTTTCACTTGTGGGTATATTGCCTATTCTTATACAGAAGACCTTTCCTGTTCAAAGCAAACAGAATAGCCTCAACGACGAATTTCAGTTAAAAAATTTCCCTAGGGAACTCATTCCTTAAGAATTTCCACTGGAAACATGGCGAGTAAAAATCAAACAGATTCTGAAGGCCCTGAACTTCAGAGAGGATGACGAAGTCTGCACCACTCACAGCAACTGCCAGAATACCACCAGAACAACCATACACGATTTTTATAAAAATTGAGGAGAAAAATTCCAATACTAGCCAGGTAATTCCAGAATTGCAAAATAGTCGAAAATTGACCGCTCAAACTTCTTTATTTTAAAAAGCAAATTGTAATTTCAAGTTTTTTAATATAATAGATAAGGGAAAGATAAACAGAGGATAGAGTGAAAGCAGAGCCTGTTGGGGACTGCTTCCTTATATATGCAGTTAAGTATTAAGAGGTTATTCATTGGGATCACTGATCCCCAATGCAGAGGAAGATAAGGATTAAAAACACTATTAAAATTTTAAAATGAATCTGAAACTAATGGAAGATTAATCAGACTTCCATTTAGATTACTAACAAATTTTTTATTGAAACTTTTTGTGGTTTAGTTGAAACTTGGAAGGCAAATGGGCCATTATTCAGTTCGTGCCCAAGACCAGGGATAGTAGGGCTGATCCCACTTTAAATCTAATGGATTTAAGATGCTCAAACATGTTGAGGGCGGGATTTCCATACCAACGCCTAAGTCAGAAGGCGGGAAATGACTACAGATTTAAATTTGCATTGAATTAACCAATGATGTTTAATTCCAGCCCCTGACCCTTGGAAGGACTCAACCCCTTCTTACCTGAAATATTATACCAAGGGACAAGAAACCAGCCTGCTAGAAGCAAACTCTGACCTACAGCACTTCCATGTACAGCCTCTGAATCTTTTCCACCTGTCATGGATCATGTTGATATAATTAAGGCTGCATTGACACTTAGGATGGGTTACCACAAAGAGTACCAGACATAATACCGCTGGTACAGCCATCCACAAGGTTTAATTAAAGGATAGCGAAAATGCCAACAGTCACCAGGTAACCCCAAAATTGGGCCGCATAGCTGAAAATTAGCACCATGAACTTCTTAAATTAATCATAAGTTTAAAAAACAGAGAAGTTTAATTCTATTAAAATAAGGGAAAGTAATTGAGAAATTTGGAGCAACCTCAGAACCTAATGGGGACTGCTATTTTAATAGCTACATATGTGGGGAAAAAGGAAAAGGTTCTTTATTTAACCGAGGTAAGTTGACCAGGGGATGGATATTACCGAACTAAAATTAAATATCATAATAAAAAATAATGATTTAAACAAAACTCCCAAAATGGACAGATTGATTTAATCATACCTATCAAAATATCCAACCAAGTAGGCAGCGAATACTGCTATCCCTCCATAGTGGATGGGGAGGGGGGATCAGGGGGCTCATCTTTGGCTGCATCCATCTCATCCCAGAGTAGGGTGCGTGTTAAGGCAGATAGTAAGGGTATGGGGGCATTGGTGATATGGGGTTCAATATTCTCGATGACTGGAACTTCTGAATAGTTGCCAGCCATCATAATGGCAACGATGTATTTGGCCAAAGCGTCTTCAGCTTTGAGGCGGGCGTCTGGGAGTTTAATGAACGTGGCAATGTTGGTTTGGGTTATTTTTGCTTTCAGATTCCGTGCTACTGTTACCACATTCTGGATGGCTTCAGTGACGTTTTTGTGTAAAGTTTTCATATTGATCTTACTTTGTGCAGTAAAATCTTTGGGAATAACAGGAGGTGGAATTCCTCCTGTGAGTGCAGCCACAGATTTGGTGGCAGCTTTGCAGAGTGGATGGCAATCTGGTGTGGCGGCTGCTTCTACTGCGAGTTGGTGGTCACTGTAGAATGGTTTGGTGTTAGGTTGTGGGGCATATTTCTGAGGCGGGAATTTTGCATCCCATTCTGTGTTACAGAACCGCTCAACTTTCAGAGATGGTTCATCAATGACGTTACCAGATTTGTCAATTTTATCCAATAATTTCCATGGGTTTTGGTTGAACTGGATTGGGGAATCAGCGTACAGTTGAGGTTTTTTCGATTCATTTGCAGAAGCATGGGATTAAACTGGGATCCAATCTGATGTTTGATTGGATTAATTATTTACGGCATTGGGGTGGGAAGGAGGCTTATTGGTGGCTGCAGGTGTAGCTGCAGCAACAGGCTTTGGGGGTGGAAAAGGTAGGATTGTTCCCCATACCTGAAATTGTACAGGGTGGGCAGCAGATTGGAGGTTGGCGGATGAGTTGTCTAATCCTTCTGAAGTGGTTGAGTAGGGAAATTTGTGTTTTGAGTGGTCCAACTTGAAACATGATGGACAGATCGTCCGCCCACTCTTGACGCGGGCCCAAAATGGATGGTTGGGCGCTGAGGGAATAATGGTGCATGGCAGAATTTCCACCGCAATTTTACTAAATTCAGGGCTGATCAAGGGCATATGCCCAAGGCCCAGCAAGTCATGTGGCCCCATTTGGGACCACAAATTGTAAGATGGGGTTGGAGCCATAGTCTGCCAAACCGTCCATCAGCTCCTGGTGGAGCACTTCAGGGGGAGGTGGGTGGGCAGGCCAGAAAACTGGACCACCAAAGTGGTGTCCACTGGGAGCCAAGTCCAAGTTGTGGGGAGAGGGGTGCCCTGGAATACCAGGGGCACAGTTGCTGTAGTGGCAGCATCAGCTTTGGAGGTGAAGCCAAGGCTGAAATACCCCTTGTAAGGGCAGAAATCAATAAATACGGTGGGTATCATCACCACCTGTGCCATTTTGATAATGGCTTAATCATGGTATGGGAATAGTTGCCTATACCTGACCCTTAGGCCGTAGTGCATGTTGCTCTGGGGGAGCACTAGGGGGTAGCATGGTACCACTTGGGTACGAGCAAGGTGGGCGTCAAGGTCCTTGGGCAGAACAAATCAGCCCATGGGTTTGGAATGACTGGGTGAACCAGTCCTAGCGCGTTTTCCTGACGGATGGAAAATGGTGGGGGGTGTTTTGCCGCTGCCCCATGCTGGAGCAGCTGGCAGAGAATCTGAGGACATTGGAGTGAAACTACTATAAACGAATTTGATTTGTTTATTAAATTTGTGTAATTTGGCTTGGAAAGTTACGCCAAGCGGAAAGAGAGTTAGGAAAAGGTGCCTTAATGACTGAAGATATTTTTGTAATTAATTAATGGCGGATTGATACATTAAACTGCTACAAATTATAATTCAGATTTAACCTGACTGGGAAAATCAGTATTAAATTTTTTACCAAGATTTTTTGTGGCTTAATTCAGCCTAATGAGCTGGTGACAATTTGTGCAAAGGCTTACAGGGCGCTCCCAAGGCAAAGGAAGGTAAGGAAGTTCCCAATTTGAATCAAATGGGTTTGGCATTCCCAAACCTATTGGGGGTGGGCTATCCTTCACTGGTGATAGAGGGGAGGTCAAATGGGTGATTATTAAATCTGAGTGTGATTTAACAATTTGATTTCAATTAGAATTGACATATTACAATGATTGAAACCTTAATTTAGGGGAGAAGCTTATGGAAAAGGCGGGTATTAACGAACTTCTTGTTTACAATAGCTTCTGGCCACCATCACCTCATGACAAAACCCTCTTGATCTTCTTCACCAACTTCTTGGTGATAAGAAGAGGGGGCAATAGGACAATCTTCAGGAGGTAAGCTGTCAACCACCTCTATCAACAACATGGGATAAATCACTCTTGTTGGTGAGGGAGCACCCACTTTCTTAGACCCTTTTGGTTCTGTGGTGAATTCTTTCCAGTCATGCGCAGGGATTGTTTCCCAGGACTACATATCCATTATTAAAATTTAATATGATCAAATACAAAACTTTTGAAGATTTCACCAACCCATAATCCTCTCCCATCAAAATCAATCAATATATGTGCAGGGGCTCAGGCCCAGGGCAGTTTTTGAGCTCCCTTTGATTCGCCACCCCCTCTAATAAAGGCAATATCCCTTTTTTGGAATGTTGCCAGTTAATTATTTATTAAAAATCCCCTTCAATTAACTTGTTGATCTTTAGTTTTCTGTTTGTGGAATCTGCACTTAACCTATATATAAAGCTTATAGTTTTATTTGGAAAATCATGCCACCATATGTGGAATCTTGTTAACAATTATGGAGCGGGTGTTCCAAACATCAATTTAAAAACTCGTTACTCTGTATCAGACCTGTAAATGTGTAATTACCATTTATATTGTCAATCTATTGCACAAACCTCGCACACATAAAACCATGATTTTACCTTATAATCTGCACCAAATTGCGCAATCCATCCAATGTATGTTTCCTTATTATTTGATTCTAATTTAATACAAATACCAAAAAATATGAAATATGGAGGAGAAGCTACCCTTCCTACGTCCTTACCTTTAAAGTTGAATCTGAAAAGCCCGCAGTTTTCCATATCTCAGCCATTTGGTTTAATATAGCGCCTTTCATATCTGTTTGTTTAGATTAACTTCTTATAAAACCCCTAGGACATCTCTTAACGATCACTAGGACAGCTTATCCCATGGACTTCTAGGTACTCCACTGGGCATTAGCGCATCTGTAAATCTGGATACCCAACCACTTTGTTTAGACCATGAGAATTCCCTAACAGGTGCAATAGGGGACTAAAGGCTCAAGTTGAACCTTTAGTACAACCAAATGATTTGGCTCATGTTGTTGAAGAGCGGTGGGTCACTTCTCTAACCCTAAGGATCTACCTACCTTACCCCCTTTTCAACTTTTTCCCTTGTGAAAAAAATTAAGGGGGTCTTTAGAGAGTTAGCTCAGATAAGGGGCCACCAGCAAGGCCCTAAGACTCATCCTACTCCCAGTCCATTACCACATACCCTTTGGAACTGATAATATTAACCTCAAAGCTGGAAACCCCCTTACTGAGTCATAAAAGAAAAATAACCACCAAATATTAAGCTATTAATTGCAGATTTGCAAATTCAAGTTAATAATTTGACCCTATAAAGTTTTGATTTTGATTGACCGGTGGAATCAATTTCTAATGGAGCAGAATATGCAAACCAATTGTTCTTAGTAAATCTACTAAAATCTTGCTCTATCAATTTAGCTCCACTGCTGATCTGGTGTATCCATAGTCAAAGCATTTGTGAATATGTTTAAAATATATTTGAAAACTTCTAACTCATGATGATATTCCCAAAACTACCAAAAGGGAATTTCAGAAAGAGGCCCCAGGTCAATTCTCAGCCACCTTCCATTCACCTTCCTTTCCCCTAGTATAAAGTCAACAGTCCCTCCTAGGGTCTGATTTCAGTTCATTCTCCATTTTTGCCTTTATTTAAACAAAGTTTAGTGTTCCTAAATGTTCTCTGTGGACCCCACCAATTTCCAATTTTCACTATTTCTTCATTAGATCGGATGAAGCATGCCGCCATCTGCATTCTGACTTCAATAATCGTTGAGCACTCCAATCCACTGACTCAGAATCTTGATTCACCCTAGAAGAAGTCATAAAGAGTTATGCTCCAGATCTAACAACTCAATCTACCATTCAAAAAGGTCATTCCCAACTGCCATATTTGCTTTTTAATCTACCACCAGCTCAGCATAATCTGGCTAACAATGGGTTTTTTAAAATAGAAACTTTATCATGCCATCTATGCGTAAAAAACGCCTGTCCACCCAACCTGAAAGAGGTGTTCAGGCTCTAAATTATCCAGATCATCCATCTTTGGGGACATCTACCCTGAATTATACTAGTAAACTTATTGTCGCTCTGAACCTTTACCAACCTTGCACAGCAGTTTGATCCAGCTTATCAACTGCAAAATGTTTACAATGCCCGCCTAGTACCTGAATTGAACCACTTTTATTTGATTCACATATCTGTTAACTCAAATAACAAATCAGTATCATTGAGTGAATATGGAGATTGTCAGCAGTCTGGTGGCAATTCAGAATATCTTGCACAGTGACCTTAGACCAGCAAAAGCAAAAATCAGGAGTAATGGTCGTCCTCCATGCCTCTCTCACCCTTGGAAGTATCGGATTATGCACTGAAATCAGAGTTCAGGTACTAAAATGCGTCAATATAATTAAATTAAAGGTCTAACGTCGTCTTAATGAGATTTCTTGCTAAGGAATGAAAATATAGTTTCAACTTATTAGGTTGAACTCAAAAGGATCTGTTTTGAGATATCTTTACTATTTAAAATTAGGAATATTTATAGGGCATGATTTAGTAGGTTTTCAAGGTGGTCGACATGTCACTGTGAGGAAAGATCTTTATCATTAACAGAAGATTGGAAATGTCCTTGTTTATAAGAGTAGTTCTTATCAGACATGTCCTGATTATCAAGTGTTTTTATTTTTGGATTAAACCGTGGGGAAGTGGATTCTGTTTTAGACAACGTGAAATCTCCTAAATTGGATAAGGAATCATTGAACTTAGAGAGTAAATCATCAGACCCAAATTTAGGAGAATTAAGGTGAGATTTGTATATATTAGTGGACTTTAAGACAGGAGTAACCCAAGAAAGGCCCACGGTTGCCCCAAGAACATCCATTTGTTTTGCTATGGGGCCTTTGTTATGAATTTCAATCAGTTTGCTATTCACTTAACCCCATTTAAAGAACCACAGTCAAATTTTTATGTTAGCTGAACTCTTTGCATTCTGTACTTAATTGGCATCAGCACACCCAGCCAGTATGGTCAATCTTACTTTAATCAGCCAAATCCATGAGAAACACGTTTAGATGGCTAGTCTTCTTAATAATTAGCCATCAATATGACATATAAAACTGGCTACATACTTTGGCTCTCTCCACACTACTGCTCATATGATCAGATAGAACTAGCAGTTGTTTTCTGGGAAGGCAAAAGGCCAAGTTCATCGGTTAATTTGAGTTTACGCTTCATCTTGGCTCCTTCTCCCACTCTCGCTGCTCTCTTTCATTTAGCAATTACTAATGAAAATCAGGCATACTTTGCATTCCTATTACCTTTGGCGCAGGAACATACTAGGTTACTGTGTAAGCTCTCCAGGTCACAGAGGGATCCAGCAATTCTACGGACCTCATAATTGTACAATCCTCAGATCTGGACACAGATCTGGCCCCTATAGTACTGTTGCATCCTCTAATCTTTTAAAATGCCACACTGTTTAGAGTTTAATGCAATTTCTTGTTAATGGCTTCTACTTCTGTGAGCATTGTTGCAGCTGGTTTGGCCAGTCACCAGATCATGATATATATATCTAAATTATACATTATTAATACTTATAAGAAGGAGTTAATGTCATAGGAAGTCCTGAGTGCGTGGCCCTAGACTTCCTAAGGAGTCGCCAAAGTTGTATAAAATTACTTTTGGTGATCTCACTTTGGCGCCATGGATCTACAGATATGGCAGTTTGAATCTCATAACCGCACATGCAAATCTATCTCCTTGGTCTAGTACTTACATTGGCTTTTGTCCTTGACAGATCTGATCTGCTCCTGCTACCTGTATCACTATTTTCAATATGGTCCCTTCGCATCAAAGTAAAATATTTGCAGGATGATCTATGTTTATTATAGCCATCCTCCATAATCTTAATTGCAGTTGATTGATCATGACAAACATGGAAATACCCTTAGCTTTGGGTGTATCGCTCCCTAAACTTCAATCAGATAATTACCCCTCTAGTCTACCATTATTGAGTGCATCTTATTATACAAAAAAAGGTACAATTGGAATGCTAGTGGAAGAAGCATATATTGGGTAATTCCCAAAAGTATTAAATAATTTTTTCCTTACATAGTTAAACATATTTTTAAGCAAAAAAGACCTTAACACAAAACCCAAAGCCAGTGTCAGTATTTGATATTACCCTGTGCATCTAATTATCTAATAAATTAGATCCCTTTTGTTGGACAAGTTGTCCCTTTTTTTGTTAAATTTGACAATGTCGTTGTCCCCTTACAGCGTCTTGTAAGTTTATTAGTGAATACCTGTGTTTTGAGATTTAACGCTTTAATGCCACTTTCAGCAATGTGGTGCTTACTACAGGGGTGCACTTTGTTCATATGATTAGTTATCAAATATGAATCTGGAGGAACACCATTTCTCCATTGGACTTTAAGAAAAGAAATAATATGAACCCATGTATGAAGACAATCTGGTGATTGACCACTTTCAAGTTAATGATTCTGATAGTGAAGGGATAAAGGTATTTATGGCAGACCTTCCCCCTCTGGTATGCTTGAATCTAATGCATTGGTTCAAGTAGAGAACGTTCCTGAGTCAAATATGGGAAGTATATGAATGGCTGCTACATGGCTACCGCCTGAGGATAGTGATGTTAACAAGGGCAACTGGATATGTTTTAAAACTATAAGCATCAGGAATCTTTGTATGATAACTATCATAATTTACACAAATTGACCATAAGAAAATTAATTTGATGGCTCACCACCCAGGATCAAATGGTGGACGTTATAGATCAATATGTGCATCACTCAATCTGATAAGTACATCAAATTATAGATTGTCAGTGCATTTATATTGGAGGACTCTTTACATTCATGAAGGCCCAGTAAAAGGGATAATTATCTCCTAGTGGGAGCTTGGACAAAGCGTTTGGGACCTTCAGGCTGTTGTTTTGGATAATTGGAAGTAAGTGCAATATTCCCAACAGCGGTTTTAAGGGTTTTTTTATCAACTTACTGCTGACTTGTCATGTATTATTAACGATCTTCTGAACCATTGTGGAGTAACCCATAAATGAGTTGCTGATATCACCCATCATTGCGCGCAGGTAAATTAATATATGAAAGCGGAGGTTAAATGACATACAAAGGCTGAAACATCTTATCAGGTGGCTCTTCAGGAGAACGCAGATGCAATTAATAAAATCACAGGATGAGTCAAGAAGCCACATAGGGAGACTATTGTGCATATTACAAGGGCAATACCTGTTAGTAAAAAATTAAGCATGGATGGTGTCAGGACTAAGGGGTTTAAGGCCATTTATCCCTTAAACGTTAAGACCAGGAAGCTCAAAGTTCCTGGGTGCTGTATTATACATAATTGATTTTCTTGTTCAAAAAGTCTTTACTTAGGTTAACGCTTCTGGAGTCATAGTCACTTTCTATTATTTTGCCCCTAGTTAAAAATAGAGGTAGACTAATTTTAACTTAAATATAGTAAAAGAGAGTGTAATCTTTATTTTCTTGGAATCAAAATTATAAAGGAGATCTGGGAGGTTACCCAGTCCATTTCCATACGGTCCAAGCTAAGATATATAATTGTTACAAATTGAGGATTTTACAGCAGGCTAGTCATCTTGGTCAAATAAGAATCAAGCTGCATGGATCTGGTTTGAACCCCTATATTAGGGGGTTTTTTAGCGATAAATATTTGACTGCATTAGTTGGGGATTGTCCCCAATGTCATGAGGGTGTGAAATTCGTCGGGTATTATCCCCAATAGTGGTTTCAGCTATTTTGATGGCTCAGGTTTGATTCCTGACATTTACCTCATCCAAATCTCCCATTTGGGTAGAAATCCTGACAACTTCCCACTCTAAATCTTAGTGTAGAAGGGAAAATGGACATAGAAAACAACTATGTATGCACTTTACCATAGTACCCTGAATGACCTTTATAATTGAGTGTTTGTTGCCCAGCTTATAAACGATTTGTAGGGCCCTGACCACTTGATGCACAATTTGTTATCAAAATCTTCCAGCTGATGGTGGTAGAAAAAGACTAGTTCACCCTGCTGAAAGCTGGGCAGAGGTTCATGTTTGTCACTAAACTGACTTGTTTCTCTACTAGTTGTAGCAGATAAGTTCACGAAATCTAGAGCCTGGAGTCAGATTATTTCATGAAAAATGCTTCACATAGTAACTTAAGGGGTATCAGTTAAAGTTTGATACAACATGGCCTGAACTTTGAAGGTGACTGGGGATTTCTTCCATAAAAAGCCTGGAAGAGAGACATCTTAATTATTTAGTGATAGCTTATTCTGTAGGCCAGAATATCACTAGGCAAGTATTGGGGCCAGTGAAGAGGGCCAGTTGTGGCCATTTTCTGGAGGGTGGCAGTTAGTGTACCATTTTCCCGATCTATTATTCCATTGGTGGCAGATAATATGTAGTGGAAAACACCTGGGTGGATCCCATCAGTTCAGTTAAATTATTCATTAGCAATGCTCAAAAGCTTTAGCCATTATTGGAGTTAATTTTTGGAGCACCCAAGCTGGGTGATAATCCAATCTTATAAGAATGTGGCATTAGCTTTTGCCAAAGTGGATGGTAGTAATACAGCTTTGATCCACATAACTAAATGATCCATGGCTAGAAGGAGGAACTGATGACTATTAGAGGCTTGAGGGAGAGGTCCCATAACATTAATGCTAATAGTATGGAAGGGTTCACAAGGTGGAACCACTGGACGTTGATATCAGAGATTAACCCAGCTTGAATTTTACATACCAGGCAGGACTCTAATAAATCTTATATTTGAAACAAGCATTCCTTCCCAGTAGCATTGAGTCTTGAGCCACTGGCAAATTTTTGAATTCCTCGTGGCTGACTTACTGATGTCCCTCCAATATGACGTTGGTTCAAGCCAAAGGTCGTACATAGGGAAACCAATTTGGGACATGAGTTTATACAGTTGGCCAATTTCAACTGAAGATTCGCTAATATTTTTGCTAATTCCTATTGAGGGGTTGAGGATTTGTTTTTCATAATTGCGATTAATTTAGGAGGTCGTAGAGTTGCTCCTCTTCAGGGTCAGTTAAAGTTAATATGGGAAGCCAGGATAGGAAATCTGAGTTTTGGTGTATCGGCCCTGGTTAATATATAATGGAAAAATCATAACTTTTAAAGTTTTAACGCCTATTGGGCTAACCTCACATTGGCGTCCTTCATTTGCTGTAGCATTGCAAGGAAGAATGTTTGGTGACTATGGCGTAATGGTTCCCATATATAAGGGTGGAAATGCTTAATAGCCAGTAGTACCGCCAAGCATTTACATTTCATAACGCTATAGTTCCGTTCATCTCTAGCTAGAGCTTTGCTATAGTAGGAGATAGTATGATATACTAAGTTGTCATTGTGCTGCGATAGTATGTCTCCAATGGCTATATCGCTAGCATTGGTAAAGAGGAGAATGGGTTTGTCATAATTTAGGATGTATAAGTACTAAAAAACTGGGAGAGAGAGATGCTTACAGATCAAAGGCCTCCTGTTGTGCTTCTTTCCACTGGAAGGGTATTCCCTTTTTTCAGTAAATATGCTAAAGGTTCAGAGGTATCAGAAAAGTGGGGAATAAACTGGCAATAATATCCCACCATCCCCCCAAAAAACTTGTACGTCTTGTAGGGATTTAGGAGGGACATTTTGGAAATGATAAAGACCTTGTTATTCATTGGAATATTCCAGCTTTCCCTACTTTAGGCCTAGAAAACCCATTTCATTATGAAAGAAGGAGCATTTTGATGGCTTTAGTTTTAGTGAAGCTTGCCATAATCGCTGGAAAACATGCCTGAGATGATCTATATGTTTTGGTAAAGGTGCTCAAAAAATGGTAATATCATCAAGATAAACTAACATACAAGAACGTTTTAAATCACCTAAAAGTCTGTCCAAAGCGTTAGAAGGTAGCAGGGTCGGTACATAACCCCTGCGGCATTTGATTGGGCTCAAACATTCCATCACACAAGATGAGGGCGCATTTTTTCCTGATGCTCCATTAGTAAATTGACTTGCCAATACCTGCTGGTGAGATCCATAGATGAAAATATTGCGAACCTGACACCAAGTGTAAGGAGCCATCTATATGCGGCAATGGATAGCTATCTTTTCTTGTAATTAAATTGAGCGGCGATAATACGTGACAACATGGTTGCTACCATCCTTTTTTGAATCAATAAGAGTGGGGAAGCCCATGGGCGTTTAGAAGGCACAAGTAACATGCTTCCAACAGTTTCTGTAGCTCTAAGGACACTTGAACTTCCTTGAGTTTAGATTTTTTGTATGGACGAGATTTAAATGGAGGGTGGGCCTCAGTATCAATTTGTTGATTATCCCCAGACAACTTTCCATAATCACTTTGTACCAAGGAAAAATATCACAACAATCATTAAGGAGGTCTTCAACGTTCTGTCGTTTGTTAGGGGTGAGGTTGTCTTTAATTCTACTTTCAACCAAAGCTATTGTGGGGTAGAGGAGCAAGCCCTAAATCTTATAAAGAGCCAAAACAACTCAAGTCGGCGATATTTTTAATGGGGCATAGTTTTACATAAGCAATAGGGGCATACTAAGGGACTTGGAGGGTTTGATCTGTTAGATTCCCTAATAAGATAGATATAGATTTCCCATAAGCATGATTTAAGATCCCCAGACAGATCAACGCTTCTTTGATAGATGGGTTTGAGTATCCAATTAGCTCCAAAACTTGATTAGAAGGAATAAAGATTTTATCCCCATATCCACAATGACTTGAAGCCAGAGGGTATTGTGATTAGATGGGGGCATACAGAGGGATCCCATCTTTGGCATCTACCGCCTCAGGGGGTAGCTTCGTTTTTCTCCTAAGACCTGATAATCAACTTTACAAATAAAGGATGAATATAAGGAGGAATGTTCGTTTGTTGGGGCTCCTTATATCTTTTGACTGGGAGGTTAAATATTAATGGAATCTGATACCCTAATAACAAGTGGTAATTTTCATTATGGATAGTACAATTAAGCTCCTGCATCCGTTGGACCCCAATAAGCAACTCGTAGTTACAGTTTTCTAATGCAATATTGGGGCTAGTAATTAGAAGTTTCCAAAATAGGAGGGGCAAGGCAGAATACGCCCCAATCGCCTTAGTAGACTAACTACCTGACATTCCATACTCAGCTTCGTGAATCAAGTCTGGGGCCATTTTTATCTTCTGGATAAGTCTGGAAGATATAACAATAACCAGTGAACCAGTATTGATTATTGCCAGGACATGAACTTGTGAACAACTAACTCTACCCAAAAGACCAAAAATATGAGCTGGATAATAAGGGTTAGTAGACTGTCATTAGGGAATTACAACGAAGCAAGTGTTGGATTTTGCCTCAGCCACTTTTGGGGCTGTTCAATAATTTTAAAGGCTTTATCTGCCAGCGCTTGGCTTTCCATAGAGGAACTGACCTCTAAGGTTTGATGGGTAATTGCCCAATATATAAGTAAGAAAGCTGAAGATTTTTATTTCCTTAGATAGAAAGAGTTACTTTGACTTCTGCGGGGCAGTTAACAAAGGACATCCTAAGGTGCTGGGAATAGAACTAGTTTTAGAACAAGGGTCTTGAGGCACTTGAGTGTCTTTAACATAGGGAGCCTCCTGCCCTATACTGACTGATCTTTTGCCAACCTACGTAGGAAGATGCGATAAGTGTCTACAGTATGGTTGTTTCTCTTGCAAAAAGTGCAGTATATTTTGGGGGTAGGCGACTTGGGGTGTGTAACTGCTAGCACTTAGGGAAGGCTTATTACTAAAACGAGTGGGCCAATTAGGTTTTAGTTCAGTCAGAATATCCAAAATGGCTTCTTTGATATGGAAGAAATATGTCTAGTTAGAAATCACCGCATTAAGATGTAGCAAAATGTTAGGCATATTTTTAAATGACAATAATGAAGCAGTGATAGTATCATCTAAAGTAAGAAGTTTTCTTATGACAACATTTGAGCTTCAAGGTAAAAACGTTGAGAAAACTCAGTGGTGGTTTCTCCCCAATTAAGGTTTACCTATAAAGGTTTACTTTTGGTTGGATAAAGTTGTCACTCCCAAATTCCCAAAGCAAGGTAGTTTTGGCATCATCCCAAGTCCAACAAAGCATTAGATGAGGTACCATAATGTCTTAAGCTACACGACTAAGACAGTTAGTTAGGTGTTTGAGACGTTAGGTGTTAGTGGTTTCCTATATACCAATTTCATAAAAAATTAAGAAAGAGAAGATGCTCCCTTCGCCTGGGACGTAATTCTCAAAGAACGACAGTTTGAGAGTGACACTGGGGGCAGCTTATGAACAATGTGGACTGACAATGGGGCTTTTTCACCAAAAGAGGAACTGATATTGCTGGAAGATTTATAAGGGTGAAAGCATCCACTCCATTTTGAAAGGCGTTAATATCTGTAATTATTAAATCCACCTAATCATGGGTGGCACAAAGAGCCAATTTTATGGCAACATGAGGGGTTAACTGCTAAATATTACTTTTTATTCTTGGTAGTCACAACTTGAAGCACAAATTCTTGTTGCTCAAGGGCGAGTATTCTTTGTTTTTAACCATGCTTTATAGCAAATAATTTGGCCAAGAATTTAAGGCGTTCCCAATCTGAAGAGGGATCTGACGCCAAATTGTTCATAGTAGTAATATTTACACCGCGAAATCAGGGTAAACTGGCAGGGATTACCAGTTTTGTCATGACTGAGGGGTTTAAGACCACTAGCCTTTTTAATTTTAAGACCAGGAAACTCAAAGTTCCTTGGTTGCTGGATTATACTTGATTGCTTTCCTTGTCCAGAAAGTCTTTACTCAAATCATTTTCATGGAGTCATAATTCTTTTTATTATTTTGTCTTTAAATAAAGATAAAGGTAAACTTTTTTTAACTTAAAATGGTAGAAGAGAGTGTAATTTTTAATTGCTTAGAATCAAAATTTATAAGGGAGATCTGGAAGGTTACCCAGTCTATTTCCATATGGTCCAAGCTAAGATTTATAATTGTCACAAGATAGGGGTTTTTCAGCAGGTTAGTCATCTTGGCCAAATAGGATCCACTCGCTGCATGTATTGGGTTTGAACCCTAATATTAGAGGGCTTTAGGCAAGTAGTATTTGATCACATTAGCCGATGATTGTCCCCAATATTAAGAGGGCAAAATTATCAGAGTTTATTCCCAATGATGGTTTCAGTTATTTTGAAGGCCAGTTTCGATTCACATCATCTACCTCATCTGAATTCCAATTTGGGTAGGAATCCCAACATATGAGATTGCTTATTGTTGCTGCCTTGACGCCCTAGCTATGGATATGGACAGAGAAATAAACTCCAAGACTGATCTGCACCTTGTCATTGACTCCTTACAGCTAGACCTGATTTTCAAGGACAGATGGTGTAAGCCTCGAGAAACTGAGAATCTGGATCTAAAAAAGGACCTCCTGGCCACTAATCAGAAAATTGAGCGCGTTAAGAATTTTATCCTGGTGGAACGGCAGCAGCTGTCCAATATGATGGATCAGTACAAAGTTGAAATCAACGGTGGTCTTTGTAGTGCCTCCAGAAAGGTCCTAGCGTGCCATCTGTGGATTTATTTATCAATGATCTAGAGAAAAATCTAATGGAACCTGAAGGTGACATGACAAGAGGTGCTGATTAAGAGGGAGTTATCTACCTTCCTTATCTCCATGCTGGGTTATAGGGTCAGCTTCCATTTGTAATTCAAAGACTCCTCCAGAAGAGCATATCAAAAGTATCATTTGTGAAACTCCTCTGGTTTTAGAGCAGCCGACGCCACTATCCTCACTTGTGTAGCCATGGCGCCCTCCCCAAGAGATGTTCCAACTGCTTCTGGCCAAATCACTCCTTCTTTATGGATACCTGAATATTATGAGGGGATTACACTTGGACTTCGTCCCTACGGTTATGAGCTTCAATTGTACATTAATATGATTAATTTTTCAAAAATGATAAGAATGAAAATATTTACAACTTTATCAGCCTATTTGAGATTATTATGGCTGAGGCGCCAGAGCATGCTAAGTTAGCTACTGTCATGATTTTGTTGGATGTTATAACCCAAGAGTTAATTATGCCTAATTGCATAAGATTGGTGACAACTACCTCAATACTAAAGAATACTGATTAAAGAGTTCAGCAGACCAAAGCGGATGACTACTTAGAAATGTAATTTCTCAATATCTGTTCCAATAAAGATGAGAATGTGCAAGCCTTCGCAGAGTGGTTTTATTTTTGAAGACCAAACACTGGAAGGGGCTAAAATTATTACTAATTTTGATGCTCAAATTGCCATTATACATGCTTATGAGCCTTACCAAGATTTTTACAGCGTTATGATTCCTGTCATGAATGAGAACTATGATATCACTCTTATGCATCAATTATCTTTGGCAAAGCGCCATCTTTTTTGGGATCCCTAACAAAATCAATCGTGAGGCTTGTGTACCACAGCCTTGAGCCCCATCTTTAGAAGAAGATCTACCGCCTCAATATGGCCCTAATGTCAGAAGACCAGAGAGTGATCATATTACTTGTTACTTATGTGGGAAACTGGGACACTATGCTAAAATTTGCTCTAAATGGGGTTATAAGGCCTCAAGTCATTCTATAAACTTTACAGATGAGGAATTGGGAAATGCAGGTGGAGTAGAATTAGGATTCTCTATCTTAGCCTCCTATAACAAGATCCTAGGTAAGAGACCCACTTGAAAATCTTCTTTCCTGAGATGGAAGGACGACGGCGCTGCTACGCCTTAAACAGTTTTGGTAGCAGACAGTGATAGTGTGGTGATGACTAACTGTCAGCTGGAATGACCCAAAATCGAAGTGAAGGCAGAAAAAATCTTAAAGCCTTACTGCAACGGTTAAGAACTCTTAAGCTCACATCACTTCTAGTGAGGTCCCTGAGTTGATTGGGGTCCATGGAGCTGTAACCATTGAGGCTTTGCGCGTCTCTAGTCCATACTTAGGTGATGAACTTGAGAATAATTTAGGGAAAGCAGATGACTTGGACGTCCACACAATAAACCCTATTGATGCCTATTTTTTGGAGTGCACTTATATTTATACTATAGTAAACAGAATCAAAGTACACGCTATTGTAGACATTTGAGACCAGATAAATATTGTGTCTACATGGCTGGTTAAGAAACTGGGCATTTCTCCTGACATAGATCATCATAAGTCTATGGTACCGCTGGCCCTCAGACTACCACCTCTGAAGGCGCATATAGCGCGCTACTGCTGCGTTTTGGATCTTAGTGATGTCCACACCTGCCATTATTTTCCATAATCATAATTAAGAATTTCAGCTTTTCTTTCCGATTACTATCACTTTTAGTAACATGATTCTACTTAATTTCTTCAAGATTGACAATCAACCAGGAATATGAGCAAATTTGTCCGTAACAACACCAGTTGGGCGAAAGTCACCAGTGAAAAAGGCCCAAAACCCTCCCAACCCACCAGGGAAAAACGCCCCAGCGGAATGTTGACACACCCTCCCACCAAAAAGGGTGAGTACAGCACTGCACCCAGAGTTTTGCAATTCCTGCAAAAAATGGGCGCATATACCAAAAAGAACACTCCCAACCCTTGTCCTCCCTTTGAGCATGGCTTTAGAATTATGGTCGGCGATACTTACCTTGAATCATGGGAAAAAATGGGGGAGGCCTTCTCTGCGACTTTCCCAAACACCATCCCAGTAAATTACAAAAATCTACACAGAGGATGGGTGGACGTCAGGTT
>JAKSZP010004867.1:0-20474 GCA_022478985.1 Massospora cicadina
CATTAGTCCTCATTATTTAGAAACCTTTAACTCCATAGATCATTAAATTCAGTGAATACTTTTACTTATTAAGGTGAAATAAGAACACTGAAGGTAAAAGATATTTGAGTCAACTGATAGAACAGCTGAATTGTTATTCTCCACCAATCCTTTATGAGAGAGAGTCAAAGATTATAATTAGAGGTACAAATTCTAATTCCTTGTTTTAAGGAACATCAATGGTTGGATTAGGCAGATTAATATTAAATCACATGATCAAATTTTGAGTCAGTGGTTTAGCTGCAAAGTAAAGATCCTTCTTTAACTTTGGAGTCTTTGGTTTTAATTGGCCCAGAAAATATCTGAATTATTGGAGTGTAATGAATAATTGGATGAATTGCACATTAAATTGATTTTTAGAAAATAATCATTTCTCTGAAGGTTGTTACTTAGTTTTATGGGATTTAATTTAACTCCAGGTGGAGGTTCATCCTAAATAAAGTTTATATGAGCAACCACAAGTTCAGTCATTTTGGGAAACTATCATTGAAATGGGTAGAATTGGAATAAGTAGCATTGTTCCTAAATTTTAGATCAAGAGGGATTAAAAATTAAATCAAAACAAGTGGCCAAATTTATAGGTTGGCTTAATTTTAAGGTCTAAATTGAGTGATCTTAACTTTTCAGCCATTATGAGATTACCTAGATTGTTAGTATAAAATAGATATTCATTAGATTGTTGGGAAGTTAGAAAATTAGTGAAGGAGATAGGATTGGTTTTTGTATCTCTAAACAGATTGTTAGTTACATCCAAGGCCAGAGTTTCAAGTAAAGTTGCTTTATCCATCTTGGTTGTTAATTTCTCTTCATTAAAGTCATTTTTGGACTATAGCCCATTAGTTAAAGTGGCAAAGCACTGGATCAATGATACAGTGAATACCATTTATTTGAGGTAGGAGGACCATGGGACTAACACTACAGATACAAAAAATAGTAAAAGAAGGAGAAATCCTTCTTAGGAGCCCTAAATCCCTAGGACCCTAGACAGCAAACTCCATTTCTGTCATCAGGGAAAAAAGAATCGAACTAAGGGCAAGACGGATAGCCTTGGGTTGTTGTCCTAATTTCAGATATTGGAAAAAGTGTCAACTTCCAGGAACCATGCACTTTTTCTATGATTGGATAAGACATTGTTATTTATGAGTCATAGATTTAAAGAGCCAATAATGGAAGCTGTGAGCTAGATAAGTATGGATCTGCGCCAGTTCTTCAGGCTTGGTGGGGGAAGCCTTGCTGATAGCTTCCAAAAGGATGGTATGGATGGATCACAGAGCTGTGGCTGCTATATGGGCTCTGAGCAGTGAGGGAATCGAGGATAGCACCCTCATGGCAAAAGGATCATGGGTAAGGTAGAATGGTTTAGGTTTAGAAATCTGGAACAGATGATAAACTTCCTTCTATTACCCTAGACGTGGGATATCCATCTAACTATAAATGTGAGATTATGGCCACAAAAAATGGGATAAATGAGGGCAAGGGCGGTAATCTATCTGCAGTCTAATATGACCTTGAAAGGCATTTCCATATGTGAGCTCCGGTTTTAGTGTGGAGTAAGGGGTGATGAGTATACTATCACATCTTCTTCTACTCTTGTGTGAAGTAAGGGATATCTATTTTATTTAACCAAGGTAAGCTGACCAGGGGATGGACAATACTGATATATGCAACGGGATAAAGGAGGTGAATTATAGTGAAATTTAGGAACCCCAGAGTAGACGAGCAACCCCTGTTGCCAGCTGGTACCTCCTGTTATAGGGGGGTTGGATGCCATACTCTGAAGGGGTTTCCCCTATTATGGAGCAGGTGTGGCGAAAAGGGTCCATATGCCTAAACTAGACTGGGAACCATTGTCAGACTCTGGTGGCTGACTTGAAAATAAATCCTTTGACAACCAACAGATGAGGCCAATTATCTCTTAATACTCAAATCAATACTATAATTTACAACTTCAAGACTATTACTCAGCTTGTGCCATTTATCCAAATAACAAATTGATCAACTACTTTATCAAAAGCTTGGGAATTATGGCTGATTATCACGCACCAAAGATTGGCAACTAGTCCCAACTAATTGGGTCCAGTATCAATAATCAGCATAAGAAATTGTTTAAAGATCAACCTGAAGATAACGTCTTCAAATCCCGTGAACTTATAGATTTTAAATGTCATCAATTGTCCGCCCTAGGGCGAAATTTGTATTTTGATCTTTGTAATTGGCATGATAGCACTTGCTATGGACCACCCAAATGGGAGTATCTAGTGCTATCAAAGGAGGCCTACCAACGTCCCAATTAGGGGTATGTCATCTACTTCAATCGATGCAGAAATTTCACAGAAGAATTATTTCATCAGCAGTATGATGAAACTCAAATTAAGAGGATCCTTGGACAATTTTGCATGTTCTTAATGCGATTTTTGTCCCTAAAGTCCTCCAAATTTTTTGAGTATTTTGCCATTAATAAACCTAGTAGTAGGTCTCAGTCATATCAGTTTAGGGGCCAAACTGAGGTGGAAAATAATCTGTTGAAATTGCATGCTCAGATGTGTCCAGGAGATGCCCTAGAGGTATAAACACTGGTGCCTGGCCTAATAATTAATTCAAAAAGAATATCCTCTAAGAAAGATATTTTATTTTATCTCTTTCCTAGTTTTCTATCAAAATCTTTTCTTTGGAGAAGTGTTGACAAGCTGGAAGTGCCAAATCCACAACTTATATATCTACCTGCTTCAGAAGAAGTTCCAGAATATGAAGGGAAAATTAAGCCTAAAATTGACCAGAAGATTCGGGGCTATTTTATTAAGCCTAGTGTGTTTCTGAACGGTGAAAATACCTTAAGTCACTGGCAATATTTAGGATCATTCAGCTGAACTTCATCCTGATTAAGCATGTAGGATTCCAATTATTAAGCAAGCGATCCTCAGAACTTAAGAACTGGTGCTCACTCAAAACTGGTGATACTCTCCAAAAGAAGATTCACATAACCAGTTCCTGTAAGAGTAAGCCAGAAGAGAAAGTGACAATGAGCTGGAAAATAGCGACAATGGAATCCCAGATTATTTTAACACCAGCTACCAAGGACCTGAAGCGGGTACCTTTTTACTCCCAGGAATCAATCACAGAGGGGGGAGCTCATGCAGATACAACAAGCCCAAATTGATCTTACATCTACAAGAGTAAGTGCTATGCTGGAAACCCTATATTATTGTTTTAGGAAAAGTACTACACATGTCGATACCTCCTTCAGGCTGTTCTACTACCTTAAGTATCAGGTGCTCAAGATGGAAATATACATGAAGTATTATGACGCAACCATGGCATCTCTTGCCAAACGTCTCACAGACAGTCAGCAACTAAAAAATTCCTGGTTAACTTTGTTATACCTCAATTAATCATACCCATTGAATCATTGCTTGACAAAATCTGTTAATCATGGAAATCTACTGTGTGAAAGGGGAGGAACAATATTCACAAATGCTCTACTGGACAAACTTAATTCCAGTTTTGCTGAAGTCCGAAAAGCAATTGTGGATAATCTGGGGCTTTCCAATGAAGCTCATGGGAGATTAAACACCCTCAAGGAGCTTCTAAATGAAGGAGTCCCAAAGATAGCTTCAGAAGTTCTTGCTCACCATGTGATATCGCATGAATGGGTACAAAACATTAATAAATACAACTGTCAATAATTGAAGACTCATTCTGATTTCTACTATCTCAGTCATAATGACTTACCATAAATGGCACTTTGGGCCAATGAAATAACCTGGAGTTAAATGAAAATCACGATGACTTAATAATTATGTTTGGGCTGAGATGAATACTGTAAACAAAAACATTGAAGATTTTGCAGCAAAATCAGCTGTCCCAAATATGGATGAAGAGGATGCAGATCAAAGAGAAAATTTCAAAAATTTGGACTGTGGTGTCAAGATTGCAGGCTAGAAATACTGAAAATACTCAGGAGAATTGGGAACTCAGAATGTAATTATCAACTGCTAATTTCTGAGTAGAAAGTATGGCCAAATTTATTAAAAGAATAACGTCCAATCAAGCTTTATTAAAAGAGGAGTATGACAGCCTTAAAAAAGAATTTGAATCCCTCAAAAAACAAAGTTGCCAGTTCTCACTCAGCTTTGACAAAAAACAAATGGGTTAAAGAACTTCTTATTCAGCCAAAAAACAGTTTATAAAAAACCAAGGGCTGAATTCAAAGATCGGAATCCAAGAGTTCAGAGCAATATCATGAAATTATATCATTGGAAATTGACACCAATGAAAAATTAAATATATCTCTAACATCTATTCTATGCCTAGAGTTCTGTCATCAATCCTGACTCCAGATACTCCCCAATGGGAAAGAGGGCGATTATGAATGATGATACATCAAGACGTTCAAAAAGAAGTACAACTCCTATGCCTAAAACAGGGTGAGATGACTTTAAACCATTGAATTTACCAAAAGTATAATAAAAATGAAAGGTTCCCTATTTCTCAAGCCATTTGAAAAAGCAATGTGGGGAGCATCAGACCATGCAAAAGGATCATCACTAATTAACTCAGTTGATGCACATAGCTGTGACCTTGTTATGCCCTATTTGGGTGACGATTGGTCCTATATGGATGCCAAAATTGCAGTGAAAAAACAGTTTGAAGGGCCTGGAAAATTAGAAACCCATAAATAGAGCTTCTTAATAATGAATTAAAGCAGAATGAGACTATAAAGGTCTTTGCGAGCAGATTTTTCCATGAGGCACAAGTTCTGCGTGGGTGCAGCACAATAGACAAGTTTGACGCAAAGATTGCAATGGAACATGCAAGTTATGCCCTTCTGTGAACTGCACAATGTCATGATACCTGCATTTAATGTAAGCTTGTAGATTCAAGAGCTTACCAATTACTTGAGAAGCTGTTCTTGTAATTTTGATACCCCTAATCAGCCCAAGGATCAGCAAAACTCTGATCTTTGGTCCTAAAAAACAATACTATGTCTGACCGGGGGAAAAATTTCCCAACGATGAACCAAAAATCTTAGCAAAAGCAGCAAACAGGACTGATTAAATGCCACCACTGTGATTGGAAAGGGAATTTTGCTAGACAATGTTACAGAAGGTCTGACAAAAAGCCTGGGGACAATGTTGCTCTAGAAACTATAGTGACGGTGGGGTAGGAAAATGTAAGGAGAGTGTCTATAACTCTCCTGTTTCCAGCGTGGTGGTGCACAGTGCACAGAGCCAACGCAAGGAAACTAGTCGTTGATACTAAAGCTAATAGAGCCCAGCAGAGGGTGCTGAAGCAATAATAACTGAAGCAAAGGAGTGCAATAATAACCAACCAAAATAGACGCGGTGCACAAGGAGAGAAGGGGTAAACGCCGCAGGTTGGAGGGTACCTGGGCGAACCAACGGTGCACTAGGGGATATTCTCATCATGTTTAAAATTGAATGGTTAATGTAGCGTGAGACCTCCTCAAAGGGGTCCACGCATATGATTTTTTGTGATAGCATTTAATAAAATGGTAAAACGGGGAAAATTTTATTGGGAAAGTTGACCAACAAGGAATGTTGGTCACGGGAAACAAATTTAAACTTTGTAAGGGAAATTTGGGGTTTGCTGAAGTGGGCCTAAGCACCAATTCATTAAAAGACAAACACTACCATCCAAAATGGTAGAATGCACTGAAACTGACTTCACTCGAGTAATTAATTGAAGTTGGATCTGACCCAAACATGTCATTTCATAGATGGAATGGGTTTTGAACCCCCCATTCCTCAATAAGCCAGATGGAACTGTAATTATTAATTGAATAAACCGTTTATTTTAATGCCTAGGCCGATGAAAGAGGCTGGGCGTTCTGCACTTCTCTAATACCAACCTGGGCATATTTAGCTTGGACCCAGCGTTGGTCTAGTGTGTGCCTGAAGTCAGGGAGGGCCTTAAGCTTCGCCTTCTGGGCCTCCTGTCGCCCAGCCTTATCCCTAGGGTTGGTCCCACTATGATGTCATTTAATCATGACATTACCCTCTCCTCCCAATGGGGCTCAATCCCCCCTCCAGGGGCTTGCGCAAGGGAAAAGTTCTTGTGGGCTGGGTCCAACTTCATGGCGGAAGCGGTTAGTTTGGGTTGAGATTCAGCAGCCTGGGGGAAATGCTTGTGGAAGGCTTCAATCAGATCTTGGGCATGCACACAGTTATGCACTGGAACCCAACTGTTCTCTGTAGCATCAAAACTCTTCCAGGATACCAGGTACTCAATTCTTCTTTTAACACGGCGGGAGGCAACTATTTCTTCCAATTCCCACTCTGGCACCTCATCCATGAGATAGGCCTCAGGAGTCTCTGGTGGGGAGCCCTCAAACAACGTCAATTTACTCTCATGAAACAAAGAGAAGATCAATTATGAGGGGGGGAGAACTAGCTGGTATGAGGCATGGCCCACATTTCTAACAACGCGGTAGGGGCCAATCCTCTTTGGTCCCAGCTTTTTTCATGGTTGCTTGATAGGGATGTTACGAGCATCAAGCATCACGAGATCCCCTTCCTTATATGATGGACCCACTCAGCACTTACCATCAGCGTTCTCCTTGTAAACTTGCATAGCCGCCTCCAAACTTGTGGAAACCCCCTGGTTGACCTTCTTGATAGTCTTGGCAAAGTCCACCACCGCCACAACCTTAGAACCACAACTGGGCTCCATGTTAGATGTGGGGAGAAAGCCATGGTTGGCAAAAAAGGGGAACAATAGATAGAAGAATGCAAAGTGTTGTTGTAACTAAATTGGGCCATAGGGAGGTGAGAAACCCAATCTGAATGATCCGCGACGGTGTAACACTGCAGTAACTGTTCCAAGCACTGGTTCACCCATTCTGTCTGCCCATCTGATTGGGGGTGATAGGCAGTTTAACGGCAAGGGCGAATCTGAAGAGTCTTACACAACTTTTCCAGAAGACAGATGTAAACTGGGTGCCCCAGTCACTGATAATTTCTTGGGGAACCCCATGAAGCGCAAACACATGAATGACGAAGAGCCTAGCCATATCAGCCGCGGTTATTGTAGTTCTGCAAGGAATAAAGTGGGTGAACTTTGTGAACTGGTCCACCACTACCATGATGGCATCATAACCATCAGAGGCAGGTAATTCCACAATGAAATCAACCAAGAGAGAAGTCCAGAGCCCATCAGCCTTTTGGACTGGTACCAAAACCCTACTAAATGTTGACGATTGGGTTTTATCTGATTGCAGACCAGGCACTCCTTACAATACCGCACCACCTGAGCAGGCAAGCCCTTCCAATTGTAGGTGCGACATATCAACTCCAAGGTCTTTGCTTTCCCAGGATAACCAATGGTGATTCCATCATGATGATCCCAAATGATTTCCAGGTGCAGTGGTCCAGAAGGTACCCAAAGGCGCCCTTGAAACTACACAATCTCATCCTTTACGTGATAACCCCTGGATAGGTCCTCTTGATTTAAAGCACTCTTAGCAAGTACCATAGTATATTCGTCTGACAGCGGCTGAGAAAGGACTACCTTTCTGAACATACCATATTACTCCGCGTTTTCCAGAGGAGCAAGCACTGGCCCGTTGGCCGGGGGAGAGGGAAGTTGAGACAGAATTTGATTTGGTAGAATCATCACCTGTGTGTTGTGAACTTCTACCTCCTTTGGATCAGGAGCTAAATCATGGTTGCGTTTTAAAGCATCCACCAAACCATTATCCTTGCCCTTGGTGAATTCATAAGAAAAGGCAAATTGGGCAAGGGTCTCATGCCACTGAGTCTGCCTTGGGTTTAGGACATGAGGGGCGTGGTAGTACAGCAAGGCACGGTGATCTGTACATATGCAGAATGGTTGGGTAGAGCCATTCAAGTGGTGACGCCAATATGTCAGCGCCTCCACCACTGCTAGTAACTCCTTGTCATAAACGGCGTAATTCAACTCAGGCAGAGACATTTTCCTAGAAAAATATCCCACCGGATGCTCTATCCCATCTTCTCCTACTTGTAATAAGGCAGCCACTATGGCGAAGTTGGAGGCATCAGTAGACACAACAAACTCTTTGGAGGAGTCAACATGGCTAAGGATGGACGTAGACAACAAGGTGCACTTCACAGCTTGGAAAACATCCTCCATAACGGGGGACTACTGAAGCACTTTTGCACCACTAGCCCCTATACAAGGGCGCTCTCACCTCAGAAAGGTTTGGCGTGAACTTCTTGAGGAACTTACAAGTCCCCAAAAAACTCCTAAATTCTTTTACTGAAGTGGGGGTAGGCCACTGTCAAATTGCCTTCTCCTTATCTGGAGTTATCATGTGTCCTTGGTTAAACATGACGTTGCCCAGAAAAGTGACCTGGGACTTGAAGAATTCACACTTGCTAATCTTCAGCCTAAGAGCTGGCTGCCTTTAACCGCTCCACCACTTGCCGAAGGTGTACTGCATGGGACTCCTGATCAGGAGAAAACACCAGAATATCGTCCATGTAGGCAACCGCGCATACCCCTGTCAGACATTTACCTTTGCAGACTAGAAATCAGAATGCTGTAGGTTGATTTCTGTTGAGAAAGGGAAATGTCTGCCATTTGCAATATTTTGATCCTGTTAAGAGTTTGTTTAATTTTAAAAAAATGTCAAATTGATTAAATCGGCCAAAAGTCCCTGGCTGATTCTCGGTGGAACCCTGTTAATTGGGGAATCACCAGTTTGAAACCCATACAGGCATTAGTTAATCTGCAAGTTGGATTTCTTTGACAGCACCATGGACCTTGGGGGAATCATTGGAAGGCACTCCCCTGACCCCAATGAAGTCCTTCAAAGCACCTGCACGTGGACCCCCCCCTTTTATAGGCTTGGCGGGGGTCCCCCAAGGTGTAAAAAATTTCTCAGGTGGTGATTGGCTCAAGTATATAAAAATGTTACCTCATAGGTACATTTGGGCCAATCAGAATTCCTCTTCCTTCACTCTGCTGCCCTGATGTGAGTTCCTGAGTCATGATACGCTATTCCTACATATTTCCTAATTCAGACTCATGCAGGCTATTCCAAACGTATTCCCAAATTCCCCATCAACCTTCAAATTTACTTTATATACTAGATAATCGGAGGTCAAGGGATATCGTTTTTCCCCTTTATTGTGCGCATAATAAAAATTATAAAAACCCATTTTATTAGCGCTTTCATTTATTTATTTATTTATTTATAAATATCTTTGTGTAATCCAGTAGGCGTCACGCACCAGCGAGCACAAAGTGATTGGATTCCCACAACCCCCAACAAGTCCCCCAACGCTGCATCAATGCAGCGTTGAAAGATAGTGGGGGCATTCTTAAGCCCAAAGGGCATGACCCAAAACTTGAATTTCCCTTTTTCTGGTACATAATGCAGAAAACCACTCTTGTACCCTTTTAATCCAAATTTGATTGAACGCATTGAGGCAATCCAGCTTAGAAAAGACCTTAGCCTTCTCCACATAGCGCGCAATCTGAGAATCCAAAGGGATGGGATGGAGATTTGTTACAGTGACGTTGTTAAGATTCCCATAGTCTACACATGGACGCAGAGTACCATCAGCCTTCTCAAAAAAGCGAAGGAGAGAGCATACAGGGGAGGTACGCTGAATAATCGCACCTTTGGCTAACTGCTCTTTCGCCCACACATCTAACGCATCTTCCTCCCAGACAGTCAATGGGTAAATGGGGGAGGATATACGCACCAGATCCACAATGAGCTTGAAGTCACAATCAAACTCAGAGGGCTCAGGTAGTGCGTTAGTGGATGCTGCATCAAAGGAAGATTCTAAACCCTCCAAAAAAGAAGGTATGAGAACCTCCTTAATAGTCTTCAGCATAGGGGCAAGGCTAAGGGTGTGAAGGTGGGGCCAGTGGGGAAAATCGCTCTGAACGTTAGCCTTAGACAAAGGAACAACTAATGTGCGACCATTCTTTAATGTCAGGGATAGGGTATTCTCTTTCAAGTTGTTTTTAACGTCAAACTTCCGCCACCACTCCACTCCCAAAATGATAGGGAACAAGAGATTTTTGACAGCCTGGAAGTGATCAGACAAGTGGTACTTTCCAACCTGATAGTCCACTGTCCCCATAATCTTCAGATTGGAAATACCTTGGGACGCCTCTCCTGTAACCATACCACCTGGCAAGTAACTCAGCTCAAGGTAGTCGGCTAGGCTTTGGTCCATAAAGTTATCAGAGGCCCCAGTATCCACCATAACAGTGGTGCTGAATTTCCCCAAAGGGGATGAAAGGGTAGCAGTCAGTAGAAAAAATCCAGAATGATCTTTATTGATAGCAGACAATGACAACACCTCAATAGAAAATTTTTCCTCTGGCTCAAGCAAGCCATCAGGGTAGGTTTTGGAATAATAGAAGGGGGAGTGATAGTTGGCCACTCTTAATACTGAGGCCACATACCCCACCATGCCTTCTGCAGGTGCATATACTTTATCATTTATCAGACGAAGTTCTTTCTCCTTTTCCTGAGTGCCACGGATCATGGTAAGGGTCAAACTAGGGTTCTCAGGGGTTATTTGATATGCTGTAATAGTGTCGCATCCAGGCCATAAAATCTAAGAAATGGCTCAGAGGTTTAGATAATATTATCATCATAAAACGCTTTTTTAGAGGCAAATAAACTTATTCCCCTATTTGCAACGGAATGACTGACGTTATCTAAGGCCAACACCCACAGCCCCATCTGTGCCTATTCCGCCGTCATTGTCTAAACGTGCTGTCAAAGGAAAACTCGTTTATTAAAATTGAAATTGATAGTTTCGGCGGAAAGTAAGGGATTCACAACTTTCAGACCTCAAAGCGGCTGTATCCACCAGTTACAAGCACAAAAGGGTGGATACTTTCCAGTTGGAGGCAACCATAATAACGCTGAGTTGCTCCGACCTTTGGGAAAAAGATGAAACAGTGGTGCAGCTGCTCACAGTCAAAGCCCACAGCCAGCGCCTACCATTTCCACTTCAAAATGTTCCACACGGAAAAAGTTCATACACATAGAATTTAGTGGTTGGTTGACTAATGTAAGGAGAGTATCTATAACTCTCCTGTTTCCAGCGTGGTGGTGCACAGTGCACAGAGCCAACGAAAGGAAACTAGTCGTTAATACTAAAGCTACTAGAGCCCAGCAGAGGGTGCTGGAGCAATACTAACTAAAGCAAAGGAGTGCGATAAGTAACCAACCAAAAGAGATGCATTGCACTTGGAGAGAAGGGGTAAACGCCCCAGGCTGGAGGGTGCCTGGGAGAACCAACGGTGCACTAGGGGATAGTCACATCATGCTTAAAATGGAATGGCTAATGTAGCGCATGACCTCCTTGAAGGGATCTGCACACAGGATCGTTCATAATAGCATTTAATAAAACGGTAAAATGGGGAAAATCTTTATTGGGAAAGTCGACCAACAAGGAGTGTTGGTCACGGGAAACAAATCTAAACTTTGTCAGGGAAATTTGGGGTTTGCTGAAGTGGGCCAAGCACCAATTCACCAAAAGGCAAACACTACCATCCACATTGGTAGAATACACCAAAACTGACTTCACTCGAGTAATCAATTGAAGTTGGATCTGACCCAAACACATCCTTTCATAAATGGAAAGGGTTTTGAACCACCCATTCCTCAATAAACCAAATGGTACCATCACTATTAATTGAATAAAGCGTTTGTTTTAATGCCTGGGCTGACGAAAGGGGCTGGGCGTTATGCACTTCTTTAATACTAACCTGGGCATATTTAGCTTGGACTCAGCATTGGTCTAGTGTGTGCCTGAGGTTAGGGAGGTCCTGAAGCTTCACCTTCTGGGCCTCTTGTCGCCCAGCCTTATTCTTAGGGTTGGTCCCCACCATGATGTCATTTAACCATGACAGAAAAGAGCAGGTGGAGTATAGGCGGAATGCTCTTACTCCACCAATTTTCAAACCATTCCACCTGACCCTGGTGAACTCTTTAGGCCAAAGTTGTCACCATAGATAACCTCCATCATATTGTAGCCAATGATTTCATGATGGTCACTACTTGGGCCATAGCAAAAGCAACTAAACCCTTGAAAAATTACTAAAGAAGCCCGAACAGAGGTATCAGAACCTTATGCAAAATAGATCATTGATCAGGGTTTAGACCTCAAACACTGACATTCAACTGACCTACCTTCTCTTAACAATTTACAAGTAGCCGTTCCCATTAAGACCTTAGCAGATAACTTCCCAGATATTTACTAAATTCTGAAATCACACCTGGAATCAGGCAGCAGTCACAGTATTTACACAATAAATACCTCTGAAAACTACTCCAAATGTACTTATGTGGTTATAGCATTAAACAAGGTGTTTGTTTGGGACATCATTAATAGTGGTGCTCCTATCAATATAATCAGCACTAAGTTGGTTAAAAAGTTAAAAACTGCGCACAGTGTTGCCCATTGTCAGGAATATGGTACATCTGGAGAGCATACAACTAAATCAGTGGGTGCATACAGTACCCTACCTCTCAGATTTGGATCTGTTATAGTAACAGCACTTGCTATAGTGTTTTCAAATACGAATAATGATATCCTAATTGGGACTGATTTCCTAAGAAGATATGGAGTTGTAACCAATCATAAGGACGATACTCTCACCATTCTTAGCCAGGATATTCCGCTTTACTATAACCAGGATAGGGCAGTTGAGAAAAAGAAACCCAGCCTATTCATAAATATGGCCTACAAAGATGGAGTAGTCCTTATTGAGTATGTCAAAGCGCGATCAAAGATCAAAGCACCACCCACTCAGATCAAAGAATCAAAGGGCAGTCCACTTTGGTCAAATCAGCATATTATAATACCCTCCGGAGATCAAGTAATCACGCTGACTGGACTACCAATTATTATCCCAGAAGGACTTTATGGTGAAGTATATCAACCATGGTCTAAATCTCGATTTGAACCAGACATTGCTCCTGGTATTATCATTCCTGGCCATGGAGAAATACACATATTATGTGCAAACCTACAAAATCAGCCCATTTCCATCAAGCAACATCAAACAATCATATATCTGCAAGTGTTCCCTACCTTGGAAATTCACTTATTCCATGAGTTTGGACCTTTTGTTGAATTAGGACTCCCTGATAAGTACCTACTCAGCATAAATAATGTCATCCATATGGCTGATTTAAGAAACCTGACCAACTCTGAGAAAAGCCAAGCTCAGGAGTTTATCTTAAATATCAGGAAATATTTGCACAAGATGATTTTGACTTAGGATGTGCTAAGGGTGTCACTCACAAAGTCAATACCATAGATCATAAAATAATTCAATTATGTCTGATTATATGCTTAAAATTGTCAGAAGAAGCTGTATCTAAGGAGATTAAAGAACTCCTCAATCATAGCATGTTAGTGCCATCAAAAAGTCAATGGGTGGCACCAATTTTAGTAGTGAAGAAAAAAGATGGAAGCAATCAAGTAGACATTGATTATCATATATTGAACAACATCACAAAAAAGGAATTATACTATATGCCATGAATTGACAATGCCTTGGATAGGCTAAGGGATGCGAAGTTATTCCTGGCAATGGACCTTATCAGCGGGTATTGGCAAATAGATCTTCCCAAAGAGGAGAGTGATAAATGTGCAATTATAACCCAAGAGGGCCTATTCCAGCTGACGAGGATGCTTCAAGGGCTCTGCAATGCCCCAGCTACCTTCCAAAGGGTTATGGACACAATTTTGGGAGATTTGAAGTTGTCATGTGTAATAGTGTACCTTGTGATATCAACGTTTTCAGACACACTTTTGACGACCACCTGGAACACTTAGAGTAGGCTTTCAGAAGGCTAGCAGCTGCATTTTTAAAAATCAAGCCCAGAAAGTACCTTTCCTTTAAAGATCATCTATAACATCTCGGATTTGTAATTGACAAAGTGTATCTGGAATCAACCCTCTAATTTGGATGCCATCTCCAAAATGAAACAGCTTTAATCCAAGCGTGATATCTAAGTATTCCTAGGCATGATTAGGTACTATCACCAATTTATCACCTATTTTGCACAGCTAGGGAGCCGCTTTTCTATCTATTTAAAGATAAGGCCCCATTTGACTGGACTCCAGCTTGCCAAGATGCATTTAACCAACTCTGATCAGCCCTATTTGGTGTGCCTGTTCTTTGATACCTGGACTTTGATCATGAATTTATTGTCCAAACTGAAGCATCCCTAACAGCAGTGGGGGCTGATTTATCCCAAGTTGGAGAAGTGGTGAATAACATCCAGTTTGCTTTTCAAGTTTTATCTTAAAACTTCATGAAAAGAACTACATGTGATAAAACAAGAATGCTTAGCCTTCATATTTGCTTGCAAGCAATTTTGGGTCTACCTTCATGGAAAAGTTTTTCAAAGTTGTTACTAATCATGCTTCCCAAGATGGTTGAACAACTTAAGAGAACCTGAGGGCTGATTAGCCCGCTGGGCATTAAAGCTTCAAGCTTATAACTACACCATTGAGCGTTAAGCTGGGGCAATACATCAAAATGCCAATTGCCTATTTTGACTACCCACCATTGCAACACTTAGTTGGGCCGCTGATGGGTTTTTTGAGAAGATGTCAGCGGAGAGTATTAATATGATCCCATATACGTCTAAAAAATATTATCAGATCTATGAAAAAATACAACCATTAAAAATGGGATGCTTTACAAGATTGTGGAGTTCAAAAAGAATATTTTCCCAAGACCCTCATCCCAAACAGACCTAATAATTGCGGCGCATAAGGCCATAGGGCATGGCGGATTCAAAAAGATGAAAGAGCATTTGAAGCAATTCTACTAATGGGAGTCAATGCATTTTGACATCCAAGAAACGCTAGAATGCTGTGCGGAGTGCTAAGGTGAAAAACCATTTCAAAAAAGCACATCTTACCAGCTTGTTTGGCCCAAGTTTGCATGTCACACTGTATCTATTTACGTTGTCAGCCCACTTCCAACAAGCATTATGAAGGCCAAGTACATCATTGTAGCCATTGACCACTTGACCAAATGGGTCGAGGCCAAGGGTATTTGGGAAGCTGGGGCGGAAATTACAGCCAAGTTCGTCCTTGAAAACATCATCCACAAGCATGGATGTCCCCAGGTTATTCTGACCAATAAAGGAACCAATTTTACCACCAATGTCCTTGCCAAGCTCAACCAATTAATGGGAGTATGAGATGTGCTTTCTGCTCCCTATCATCCTGAAACTAACGGTACTGTTGAGCGTGCAAACGGGACGTTGGTGAACATTATCAGGAAATTAGCTTTGGCCAAACCATTTGAATGGAGTACTTATCTAAGTCTGGCAGTATTTTCCTACAATATCTCCTACCATTCGTCAACCAGGATTTCCCTGTTTCAAGTATTATATGGAAGACATCCAGTCCTACTAACGCTACTACATTTGGCCCTAGAGGAACCTGATGAAAACACTTATCATCAATATGTTGAAAATCTTGTGGATGCTTTTGCAAACTACAAGCTCAGGCCTTTGATAACATTTTTGCTGTGAAAAAGGCCCAACATCAAAAGGACTTGGAGAATTGCTACAAATTGGCCAAATTCAATATTAATGACAATTTTTTGCAACACTCATAGATAGGACCAATTGCAAGTTAGAACACATCTGGGTAGGGCCATTCAAAGCGATTGAGAAGACATCTAAGTTCATATACACAATCAAGAATATTAGGTCTGGCCATATATACAACTGAGTCCATGCAAAATTTCTAAGAAGTTTCAATAAGCGGGCTGATTATAAAGAGAAAAAAAACATATATATATAATAATAGTTTTTATTTTAATTTATTACTTTAGTTTGCACTTGAGGATGGAGAGAGGATCCAACTCCAGTTTTTATGGACATTTGGATAAAGTTACCAAATAGAAGGTACAACTCCAGACTCATTGGGCATTTGGGCAAAGATAACAGATGACAAAGACCAATGAAAGCTAATTGGGAATCTTAGGGCTTATGTTTGAGTTAAGTGAGGGAAATGTCAGATTCTGGTGGTTGACCTGAAAATAAACCCTTTGACAACCAACAATTCAGGCTGATTATCCTTCCAATGCTTGAGCTAATACTCTAAATTCCTACCTTAAAGCCCATTGCAACTATAAGATTTGGGCTAATTCTATCAATGTCAATTTAATCCGAATACTCTATCAGAAGCTCAGGCCAAATACGCACACAGCTTTCAGGCTGATTGTCACACCTAAAACTCAGCAATTAGTACCAATTAATCAAGTTTAATATTAGAATCCAACATAAGAAATTGTTTGGGATTGACCCAAAGATCACGTCTAAAAGTACCATGTACTGAAAAATTTGTTTTAAAATAATAAACTTTCCGCCATAGGGCGAAATTCATATCTAATCTGCATAATTGGCACAATAGCACTTGCACATGGACTGCTCAAAAGGGAGTACCTAGTACTATCAAGAGAGAGGCCTTCCACCGTCCCAATTAGGGGTATGTCATCTACTTCAATCGATGCAGAAATTTCACAGAAGATGTATTTCGTCATCAGTATGACGAAACTCAAATCAAGAAGATCCTAAGATAATTTTCATGTTTTTATCGCAATTTTTGTACCTGAAGTTTTCCCAATTTTGAGAGTAATTTGCCACCAATAAACCTAGCAATAGGTCTCAGTCGTATCAGTTTAAGGGCTGAACTGAGGTAGTAAAATAATCTGTTGAAATTAAAACTTTTTTAATGTGGCCAGGAGATGCCCTATAGGTATAAATACTGGCGCCTGGCCTAATGATCATTATCAAATAAATATCCTCTTAATAGAGATATTGTACTTTATCTCTTTCCTGATTTTCTTATCTGAATCTTTTCTTTGGAGAAGTGTTGACAAGCTGAAAGTACTGACTCCCCAGCTTGTAACTATACCTGCATCGGAAGAAATTCCTGATTACAAAGGGATATTAAGCCTGAATTTGACCAGAAGAGTCGGGGCTATTTAACTACACCTGGTGAGTTTCTGAACGGTCCAAATACCATAAGCCACTAACAAAATCAAGGATCAATTAAAGGAACTTCATCCTGATTAAGCATGCAGTAATCTAATTATTAGTGAGCAATCCTCAGAACTTAACACAAGGGAATTGTGATGTTCTAGAATGTAGCCCCAAGGTTTCTTCCTTCCCTTCTCCTTAGGTGAATTTTTGACAATAAGCGGAAAGCAATATCCTAAGATGGAAAATACATGTCCTTATGGCTAAATTGGGTATTGAATTCAACCTGTAATTAGTCCTAATAAGAAAATTATAGGTATCATTGTTCAAGACTATTGCAGGAGCTGACAATACTGAGGATCAAAACTGTATGGGCAATGATGAGTAAGCTCTGAGACCAAGTGCTAGTAGGACCATAAATTGCATATTTTAAAGAATGATTAAAGTTGGGGACAACCTTGATTTGCTTCATCAGAAGGGAGGAGATAACATTGACAGGGGAGCCATTGTCAATAATGGCCATGACTTTCACCTTATTTACTACATCTACTTGGGTGACTTCTGATCAAAAATGAGGTATGGAATATCTGGAGTTCACAGAAGGATAAGAAATAACCTTTATTCCCAGTAAGACTGTCAGGGACATTAAGGGAGTCAGGAGCAAACATGACAAAACATTTAAGAAGGAGAATTATAAGCATATTGTTGAGTCACAGGTTTGTTGGCTTAAAGAGCCTCGTGCCCTAAGCTGACGCCTCTTTTTTCCACATTGTCTGATTTTTCTTCTAACATTGGCTCTCCTGGTGGTTGTAGAAACTTAAGTAGGGATAAGGATCACGCTTGGATTAAAAATTGGGGGTATAAGCCTTTAGGATGGATGTTAGGTCTTGATCCTTTTTTCAAAGAGGTGTGGCAATTCTCTTTTTGGGTATTTCCTTAATTTCTTCCTTAAAGTTGAGAATTGTTTTTTACTGTTTCTTAACTGCTTTAAAATGGAGTGCAAGATCTTTGTGGGAGGAGAAAGCGGACACCATAGCTGCAATTGTGTCGTCTAAAGCATCCCAGTCACAAGAGTCTAGGGCCTGAGCCTCAAAATATAAGCAGCTAAGAAACAGTAAAAAACAATTCTTAACTTTAAGGAAGAAATTAAGGAAATACCCAAGTGATGAATTTTTTAAAGAAGGGAATCATGATCTCATGTACACTAGTGTTAAGTCAGACTTGGATGTGTTGCATTCCCTACCGATCTGTGGCTAATTATATAAAAACCTTGGTGATAAAAAAAAGTTCTGATGCTCTAGATGCCCTGTACATTCTTCTCCTTGAAAGTAGGCTTAAAACTTTTATTAGTTAAAATAGCAATTGAATGGCGAGGGTCAAATGTCTGCCAATTTCAGAAGGTTCAGTCTCAAAATGATCAGTCATGTGAGTTTGTCAATTTGCTGCCAGAGGATGCTGATACCATCTCGTAAATTACAGATCAAGTTCTCCAATTTGTTGGTACTGGCTTTGGAGCTGAGATGTTTTGAGTCTGTTGGTTTTGAGAGCTTGGTTGGCAAACCGTTGTAAAGACACTTGTCACTACGCTTCCAAGCTTTAAATCTAAGAAGTGAAGAGTTGAATTTATTCTCCTTGTTGACTTATTAGCTTTCTGTCTTGCAGCCACATTGGAACAAACTAGTTGAAGGGTAGTAATGTTATCATGGAGAGCAGTCAGAGTTAGATTATAATCAAGATAAAACCCTTTGACATCCATCAAGCTTCCATAAGCTTCTCCCAATAAATGCCCCTCCAAAATTGGCAATGTATTCCTTGTGTACCTCATCTTTGGTTGGAATGAGGCTAGGAGGCTCTCCAGGGGTCCCAGTGGAACTTCTGAACCTTGAGGGCCTTCTGGGCCCTATGACCATTGGGGCCTCTAGGACCATTGGGGCCTTGCAGCCCTTCAGCTCCAATTGGGATGCAAGGCCCACTGGCGACAAGCGTTTCTGTATCGGTCCCAGTGTGGGCCACATTTCTAAGCTGTCAAATCCATTTTTTAAGCTTTAATCTTAGCTTTGTAGAGCTTCCATTGTTCAGATATTTGAGTCAAAAAAAGTCAGTCACAAATTGTCTCAATATTTACTTTTGGCACAGTAGTTAAGAGCTGCTGATAAATCTCATCATGCAGGTATCTACTAATTTTCAATATCAAGCTAAACGAGATGATTGTGCAGCTCATTCGACTCTCTTTGGATGTCAACAATGCTTTAAAGTTTCCCCAACCAAAGTTAGAGGCAGTATCATACAGTTTGAGTAGCTGAGAGTAAAGTTGGTGGTTGAGACTTAGTTGTCTTTAAATCTCCATGTGATGCAGCCCTAACAGTTGCAGTTGATGATTAAGAGCTGGCGTGAACAAATAGCAGGAAATAATTCTTGGCTTGAGTAACTTCCAATAACGTGCTTGGAAGGATAAGCGTGGTATAAAGGTGCATAATTTTAATGTTAACCTGGTTTAAAAAAATCCTATTTGATCGTTGTCCAGGTTTAGAGTTCTATAAAGTAGAGCTTCATCTGTTAAAGCGACATCATCTGGCTTTATTTGGTGCGTTGCTTCATCAGGAGCTGCTTGTTGGAATCCATGGGTACATTAAATTGTGTGTGTTCTCTCATGACTGAATAAGTATATCTTGTTAGATAAGTGAAACCATCTTGTCACACTCTATTGTTCCTCTTGTTAAAGGATATTTTCCATACTGGAATAGTACATCTTTGGGAAGGTACAACTTTGCCTTGTTGCCTCAGAAGGACTAGGCAGAAAGCACCAGGACTGGGTAATCCATATTTTTTGCCAATTTCTTTGAAGGCTTATGTTAATAAGTCTAATTAACTCCAACGTTCGTCCTAATGGGATATTTCTTCACACAAGGAATATACACTTTAGCAGTGATTAAAGGCGTGACATAGTAGTGGTAAGTTTACTTCAATTAGTCAAAATGAGAAACCAGTTATAGTATTTAGGGGGCGCAGCCTCAGGTGGGTATTGACCCTCAGGATTAAAAAAATCTTCTTTAAGTCTTGGAGGAGCCAAAGCCTTTGATCAAGGAGGGTAGGACCCTTTGTCACTCTCCTAGTGGGTTTTAACGTCATTTCACCCATTTGTTTCCTTTTTGACAATGGTCTTTTCAAGGTTTTATTGATAGGCAGCTTTTAATGTTTAATGATAGTTACAGGTAAAGATTGATTCTCGTCCAAACTAATTAAATTCTGGCTTTTTATGACAACAAATATAAGACCTTACTAGCGGGAACACCTGCAATCATCAGGCAATGATTTATATCTTTTGGCGGAACTGGTCTCAAGCACCCCATCTGGGCAGATTTACTAACTCATTGAGCTCCCACCATCTAATATTGTCACATCTCAGACATCATTTTTATAACTGTAGGAGATGACTAGTGAC
>JAKSZP010004868.1:0-20402 GCA_022478985.1 Massospora cicadina
ATAGCTAGGTCCTGGTCAATAACTGGGTTGCTGACGGTTTTCATAGCCAGCCCATTGTCGCTGATCAAACTGTTGAGTATAATCTGGCTAAGGATGAGGTGCAGAGTTATAGAAAGGCTGAGGATTACTAATCGGAGCTGGAGGTGGACAAGAGTATTCTCCTGAATAAGAGGGTGCAGTAGCAGCAGTAGTCTTCCATTCCATATTTGGCAGTGGAAAGTTAGGGGATACATGATGCAAAAACTGTACAATCTTGAGCAGGGGCATATCATCCAGAAGCAGCAAAATAACATTATGAAGTTCACGATATGGCTTCACTGTGGAGGACATGGCAATGCACACATCAGCTTCCAAAAGTACACAGCTCCAATCAGTACATGGGCTTCAGTCGTGAATCGATCAGCAAACTCTAGGAGAGTCTTGTTTTGATGGAATCTGATCGCTAAGCATTCTGCTTTTTGCTGTAACATATTTTAAGTACCCCCAAACAGGCAGAGTACATTATCCTTTACATCATTATAGGTGACAGAACTACTTGGGAGGTAACAGGTGACCTGATCGGTGCTTCCTACATCCAAGGAAGATATTAACAACTTAGCCTTCCATCTATTAGAGGCTCCTTCTGCTGCAAACTCAAACCATTTGAAGAATCCATGAATGTTCTTGTTGTGGTCAAACGGAGGTAATTTTTTGATATTATCCTCCTCATCCCATTCACAGGGTTTTGGGCCATACTGAGGAACATATCGAGATCCAAAAGTGGTTTCTTGGAGAGGAGCTGGATTAGCAGAAGTTGTGATGTCCGCCACTTCAGGGGTAGCATGACCTTCTGCCATGGGTGGTACTGCCATTACTTGAGGGAAGTGTTGTTCTGACTTGTATTCATATATGGTACTACCATCCTGTGTAGTAGCTCCAACCAGCATCATATTCATCCTCATATGATGCTCCCTCTTGATGGTCATCATTGTCCCAAGGAGAATACCAAGAGGTATTGGTAAATATTCATTATGTGCAAAGCCATTCAGTATATCATTCAATTGTTTGGCGAGTTCTTTGTTTTGTTGTCCCAAAATTTGCATTTGGCTAAACGTACCATTAAGCAAGTGCATGACAGCATCTCGTTCCTGAAGAAGTTCATCTTGATTTTTGAGCAACTCATCTAAGGTAACTTTGAGTTCCTAATATCTAGCTGGTGTGGTGTTCCATGAAGATTCCCCAAGAACAAAGTGTGTGTACGGCATGGCTGGTGACTGGAGTTCCAGAGTGTTAGGTAGTTGATCAGTGGGCCCCCTGTAGTGAGCACCACTGTTATAATTTTAGATGGTATCATTAGGATCCATCATGTTATTTGCACAGGTCAAACCCACTGAGCAACATACAGATGATGTGGGGATCGTCAGTCCTTTGGACACACTTGAAAATATACTTAAAATAGGAGATTTTTGCCCCAACTGATTCTTTATTTATTTTTTATAAATACAGCTACCTTTTGCTGTCCCATCTCTTCTATGCTAAAAACAACCTCTCTCTCAATCGCCCATCTTGCTTATATACAGCGGCTTCAGGTGATACTGCTTCTCATGGCTTGGGCTATTCTATTCCACCAATTCTTCTCATATTTGGCTTGTTATTCTCTAATCCTCTGTCACCTTAATTGTAGGCAATTTACTTCATATTTGTCAAATGTTGACATAGCCTTATTGCCTTATCACCTTATATAAAGGTGATCCAATAAAACTCATTATATCCAATAAAAACCGTTATATCCCAATATCGCCTCATCTCAAGGCACTCAAATAATTTTAACTGAAACTATGTTCAGCAGATTCCGCCATGATGTACCACAATTATTGTTCAGTTGTATTGGAATCGTGACACTCTGGTTGCAGGGAAGCATTTTATATTAGATAATGCCATTATTGCTGCATTTTTGGAGTTTAAAAATATGCCTAATATCTTACTTTATCTTAAAGTGGTGAAGTTTAACTCAACGTCCCTCCTCCAAATTAAAGAGGCTATATTGGAAATCCTGGCCAAACTACATAAACCTGTCAGGCTCCTTGTTTTAACACCAATAAGTCTCAGCCCCAAGTATTGGTCATTACTCCCCCTATTCGCCTACACCTGAATTATATTGCACTCATTGAAGAAGAAACAACCACACTGTAGCTGACTGCTGCATCCTTCAATGTAAGTCAGCAAAAGATCAGTCAGTATTATGCAAGAGGCTCCCTATGCTGATTGAAAAAAGTGCCTCAAGACCCTTGTTCTAGCTCTAGCTGTATCCTCAGTACTTCTGGTTGTTTTGCTTTAGCTGCCCCGTCAGAAGTTGAAGTCTCTCTGTCTATTCAAGGGAATAAAAACCTCCAGCTTTCTTACTTTTATGTTGGTTAGTTACCAAAAAAAATTTTGGTGGTTAGCTCTTCTATAGAAAGCCAAGCCTTTGCAGATAAAACTTTTAAATGCATTGAACAACCCCAAGCTTGGCCACAGAAGAATCCTCCGCTTGCTTCACTGCAAATCCCTAATGACAGCCTATGGGCTATTAACTCCCAATTTGGATTGTCGGTGGTTTGAGTCAAAGTAGTAGTCCATAAAGTTATAGTCCTGGCATTATGTGACACTGGTTAACAAGTTAATGTTATTTCCTCCCATCTTATCCAAAAGATAAAAATGGCTCCAGACTTGATTCATAAAGCTAATTATGGGACGGCTGTAGTCAGTCTACTAAGGCGATAGGAGCCTATTCTGCTTTACCCCTTCATTTTGGGAAGTTATTAATTACTGTCCCTGCCATTGTGCTAGAAAATGATAGCTATGAGTTGCTTATTGGTATCCAACTGATGCGGAAGTTTAACTGAATCATCTTCACAAGGAAAAACACCAACCCTACTAGGGTATCAGATTCTGTTAGTATTTAAACTCCCCATCAAAAATAAAGGAGCCCCTAAAAATGGACATGCTGCCTCAAATACCCATCCTCCATTTGCAAAATTGAGTGCCAAGTCTTAGGGGAAAAAACCAAGTTACCCCAGGGGGTGGAAGGCGAGTCAGTAGAGCGTACGGCTACCAACCTGAAGGTTGCAGGTTCAATTTCTGCCCTTCGCACATCGATCAGGGTGCCAGCTGAAGGAAACTATTGGCGGTTAGTAGGTATAATAACACGAAAACCTTACCCATGACGTAACCAGAAAAATCCGAGTCCTGATCCAGAGGTGAAAAAACTTTCTACAACAGAGTTGACCCTGCTCAGGTTTCATGTCGATACTTTTTTTCTCTATTTTGGTAATGTCCTTCCCCCAGTCGGCTTGCCTTGAATAAATAAATAAAAACCAAGTTACCCCCAAAAAACTTTTCTTTCTCGTTGCAATCACTATTGCAACCTATTCAATTCAAGACTGAATCTAGTTTGATAATCTCACAGAGGAGATTAGTCTGCGCCCATGTCAGGGAGCAGTTAGCAAGCAAGGTAAGAGGAGCAGGTGGAAGGCCCACATCCTCCAACGTTCAAAAATGCCCCAGAGAATCTGGCGGAATTGACAAAAATACTAAGAAACTGGCAATCACTATTTCCCCGGAGATACTCACATGGCAAGCACGATGCAACCAGTACTTCAACACCACACTCCCAGCCACTTTTGTTGGTGGAATTTGGAGTCCGCGTGTTTCTGGACATCCAAAAAACGGCCTTATGGGAAAAATTTTGTGAAGATGTGCACACAATTTTCCTGACCGCGGTGTATGTTGCACCTCACTCCATGTCACGCGGTTGGCTGGACCTAGGTTTCAAAAGAAAAATGGCAGCAGATGAGGCTGCAGCAGTGCGCATAATGGTCAACCTCCCCAAAGGGCAACGGGTCATCGAAACTAAATGCACCAGATGGACAAAATCAAACGAAATTTTCCTCACGTTAGACTTTTTTCTTACTACAATAAAATGAGACAATTTGGAACAACGCCTGGAAAGATGGTCTCACCATATATGGCGAAATACAATATTTTGAAATGCAACGTTTCACGCTGATGCCACACCTGTGCACTGGCAAAGCCATCACAGTTCTGACCCCAACTGAGGAGATCGTGAAGGACCTAACCCAGATCCTGCACTCCACTTTTATTGATATCCAGGGCATACCACCCACCCATTCCAGGTGACCGTGGACAGCGCGCCTCCATTTGCACCCACTGTGACATGTTCAGCCATAAGGCACACGCATGCCCCATCAAGGAGGGCGTCACATTCCAAGAGCACCCCTCAGTGGCTATGGCCAGCGGAGAGGCGCACTATGAACCAACTGCAAGCACCAAGAGGCTAACATGTGGGGAGCACAAGGCTGCTACCTACTGGTAAAGCCTATCTCCCCACAAGAGTGGAAGAAGGCTAAGCAGGCCCTAGGGCCGCAGCCAAGGAAGCAGCCAAAGCCACCACCGCTATCCCACACTCACAATGCCAGGAGGACATGGAGACCTTTGTGGCGGAAACAACTCAGGAATCCATCAACCAATCAGATTGGGAAGCCCATGCCGAGTGGGCCACTCAATCTGAGGATCTGATGGGAGATTTGATCTCACCCAATCGTTGCACCCAAGCTCCAGTTGAAACTGACTTGGGACCCATCCCAACTGAAATTTTTTTTTGACCCACTCAACGGTGCACCAAACTCACCCACACCACAAAAAATTTGTCTGACGTCAGGAAAACAAAAAGCAAAGGCTAAAGCCAATGCAACTCTTTCCACAAAAATCAACAAAAACTCTGATAGCATTGCTGCTAACACCCGCACTGCTGTGAAAGCCCGTGGGGACCTAGAAGAGGCTGGTGGGCCTGGAAGCCCACCCCTCGCACCTAAGGTGTGATGGGGGAAACCTTCACTCTAGGGACGTTAAATATCGCTGGACTCAAGGCCTCCCCATCCCAAGCTAGGAAACTGAGTTTTTTACAACAAATTTTACCCATGGATATCTTGGCCATCCAGGAGTCCCACTGTCCACGAGGTTCTGAGGAAGCTTGAAAAACAATGCTCCTCTTATCCCTATCCTTTTGGTTGATGCACTGTGGGGGGCTAATTCAGAAAAATAATTTTTTCAAATTTTTATCCTCAAAAACATTCCTAAATGGCCGAGTGCTTGTTGTCACTTTCTTGTGGGCTGACGTAGCACACGCAATCATCAACATCTATGCCCCAAATGGTGCATGCAAGTGGCAGGAATTTTTCTCGTCGGTCAAATCCCTCCCACTACCCCCAGACTCTTTCCTAGTCAGCGACATGAACTGTTGGCTAAACACACTAATGGACCAGTGGCCTTCCTCACCCCATGCCCCCCAGGGTCACGTAGAACTACGCGTTCTAAAGGCCACCTTGGGTTAATGGATGTGCTGCTGTGACATGCCCCGCTGTTCAAAAACATGACATGTCCCCACATCCACAATGGCCAATTAAGGTCCATGACCCGCATCGACCTTATTCCAATGCCGGCAAAATTCCAACCCCACACCTCCCACTTCAAGACAACAAAATTGGAATTCTCCGACCATTGACTGGTCTCACTAACCTACCACCTACCTGTCACAGCTGCTAAGGCCCCACATTGGTACAAAATCCGCCCCTCAAGCTCAGGTCGCCAGGATTTTCCACGTGGGTAGAAGAGGCAACTTTGGCAAAAAGTTTGTTGCACCATTTTGCATGGACCCCATTTCCACATGGGCAACTTTCAAAGATGACACTATCCGCCACTCTCACCATCTCTCCTCCAGACGCTCATGAGCCACATCAGCGGTTATATCGCGCGCTCTGGAAGAATTGGCACACTTGGAGTCCAACATCCCAGTTACAGGATACAGCTCTGCATGGGGATGGAAGTGGGCGGAGGCAGCTGCCCACCTAAACGCACTCAAAAAAACAACAAAAACATCAGGTTTGTGTTCAGTACAGGGACACACGCATCACAAAAGGTGACAAGTGCACCGCACATTTCTTTAAAAATTTTTTCGCACCACGCCAGAGTGTGGCCTGCACACAGGTGCAAAGATTGGATAATTCCATTGTGGATACACCGGCCAAAGTGGCAATCAAAATGCAGCAGTATTACTCCAAGTTGTACCAATCTGACCCAATTCAGCTTGGCCAAAGTGGCAGAATTTCTTGACCGAGCCCACATCTGCTCCATTTTCCAATACCCAGAAATAATGAATTTGATTACTCCAAACAAATTATATACAGCCATTCGCGGTGCACCAAACCAAAAATGCTCAGCCCAGATGGCATTCCATATGAGTTCTACAAAAAATATTTCAAATATATATCCCCATTGCTGCTCGCCTCACTTAACCAAAGCCTGATGGAAACGCGCCTCCTACCAGGAGGACATGAGGCCTTCACTGTCACACTTTTTAAGAAAGGGGATAAGCTAGACTTAGCCAACTGGCGCCCCATTTCTCTAACAAACACAGAAACCAAAATTTTAACAAAAATCATGACTAACCGTTTAGGGACTGTAGCATCTGCCACCATCTCCCCAGAACAATTTGGTTTCATCCCCAGAAGGTCGATTTGGGGTAACGTACACTCTGTGGCTAATGTATGTCAGTCCACAGCCTCTGGGGCACTTGTTTTCTTGGACCAATAAAAGGCCTATGATAGAGTAAACTGGGAATACCTAAGGGCCTGCCTCCATCAATTCCGCCTACCCCTCGCTTCATCAACTGGGTAATGCTGCTCACGAAATCTGCAACAATGGCAGTGCGTGGCCCTGGCTTCCTAACGGAAGTAGTCCGCCCTCAAAGGGGCTTGCGACAAGGGGACCCCCTCAGCCCACTCTTATACAACTTCAGCCTTGACCCACTACTGCGAAATGTGTATTCCTAACTCACTGGGGTCCACGTGCCAGGCCAAGCCCCAGTCAATATAATGGCATTCGCAGATGATTGTGTGGTTGGGGTGTCTAATAATCAAGATGCACGCGCGCTTGAAGCTCTCATCTAGGAGTATTCCCGGGTAAGCAACGTGGCACTGAATGCTTCCAAAACCGAAAACATCCTCCTTGGTCAGTTTCAGAACTGCTGGACCCCAGCAATTAGTTCCCAACCTGGCCCATCTGCTCACCCACGTCCTCGCCCTACTAATTCAAAACACACCGCCCCACTGGTGCTCCCCTTCGTGCCACGTCCTACCATAGGACCAGTACGCCATCTGGGCGTGTGGATGGAGGCAGGCGGATACGCATCATCAGTAAAGGAGTGCCATATTCTGGATAACGTGACAAAGAGAATCGCCTCTCTCAGAGCCCACCCTACTTCCCTTACTGGCAGGGTTGTTTTAGCTAACTCTATGCTCCTGTCCAAAGTCTGGTTTGGAGCCCATGTCATCCCCTTCTCCCCAAGCTTCTACAAATCCTTGTACACCTTGCTGCAAGGATGGCTTTGGTCAGGCCGCCTTCCACCAGTGCGGCTAGAGGTCATGTTTGGCCCTCAACATCATGGTGGCATGGGCCTGCTTGACTTCAAAGCCCATGCCGCTAAGATCCTGGGCACCTGGATTGCGGCCATCACCACCCCTACACTCCCCTCCCAACACTGGTCCCGCGCAGCCCGCTCCAACTTCTCCCCGCGCCTTGGGCCTCAACAATCCATTGAACCCCCACTCCCTAATAAAATACCTGGCTTCACACACATCGGCCACAGGTCCTCACGGGACTAAAACCCACTACAAACGAATCCTACTCTCCATGTGGAGTGCTGAGTGGAGAATTCGTATTAGCGGACATACAACCCAAAGAGGCCGCCCCTCTCCCCAGTTCACACAAGAGGTACAGAGGCTACCCATCCATGATGGCGTGATCCCCATTTGGCCCCATGTCCTATCCATTGTGGACTACCTGGACATGATGGACATCCCTTACTCCATTGAGACCCAAAAAATATCTGGAAATATGTACACCATCCTCTGTTGCAACCTCAAGTCTGCTCCCATGTGTGGCGCTGCCTGAGGCGGGTGTATCGTACAGCTGAGCGCTCTAATGTTTACACTCATCCTGTGTCGTGTGTGGCCAGTATGGAATGCTGTTTCACCGCCTGGAGAAGTGCCCTACCTCTAAAGTGATATGGCGCGAAGTTCAACGTCTGCTGGGCCAGGATCAAATGCATCCCTTCAGTCTGTCAAGAGATATGTTCGCTCTATCAATGGCCTACCCCCTTCCGCCCTCCCTTCATGCTTTGATGGTTGCAATCGCCATGTGGACCATCCATACGATTGTCCTAGATGCCATCTCAGGCTCTACCCCCACCCTCCCAGAAGCAGTCCACAGATTCCGGTCTCATTTGGTGGACCACTTTCAAGTGTGGATGTTTGTATACCTCCCACCACGTCGCCGACAGCTGGTCTCCTCCTGGTTCCCAGTCTGGTTCATCAAATCAGACCCCTTCCTCCACACGTTCTCAATTATGGCTATGGCCCCTTCACACGTTTCCTCTCCCTCCCCATAAGTGGCGTTCCCGCTGGCAACAAGAGATAGCATCGCTTCTCTGGGGTGCCTCCCCTGGTACTAAGTTTTGTCTCTTCTGAGTCATATTTGGAAGTGTCCGTCCCATGGTTGGCCTTTACCACAATAAAACTTAAAAACCAAGTTACTCCCAGAGGCTGTGGATGTCAAATAGGAGATCTCTTTGTACACCCCTCATTCTATTACAATATATCAGGCTCACAAGTTATTGTAGACATGGGATTTGGATTCTTACCCCTCCTGATCAGAACTGGGAGCTTAGTGGACACCCAAACCCTTCAATCAAGGAAGCGTTGACCTGCTTGGGGATTTTAGATCCTGCTTACAGGAAGTCTATCTCTATTTTATTAGGGATTTTAATCACTAAAACTCTTTAGGTCCCTTGGCATGCCCAATTGCTTATATAAACTATGTCCCATTAAGAGTATTGCCGATGTAAATTTTTTTGGCTTGTTACAGGATTTAGGATTTGATCCTCCACCCACCATAGCTTTGGTTGACAGTACAATTGGGGATAATCTTACTTCAAACAAAAGCTAAGATGTTGAAATTTACTTGAGAAATATGGCAATATTTTTTACTCAGGACCAAGTGACTATGGAAAAGTGTTCAGGGTAATTAATCAAATTGAAACTGAGGATCACCCTCCATTTAGATCCCAACCATATCAAAAATCCAAAGTGGAGGAAGCTTAAGTGGCCTTAGTGTTACAGCAACTGTTGGAGGCTGGGTTACTTGTGCCTTCCAAAAGCTCATGGGCTTCCCCACTCTTATTAATTTGGAAAAAGGATGGTGGTCACTGGTTTTTTATGGATTATAGCTGCCTCAACTCTATCACTTACAAAGATAGTTACCCCTGCTTTGTATAAATGACTCTTTATGCTTAATGTTGGGGCCCCACTATTTCTCAGCTATGGATCTCGCCAATGGATACTGGCAAGTAGATCATTCACCAGAAGATCAGGCTAGATGTTTTGTCACAAGTAAAAACTAAATGAGCCCATTTGAATGCCTCAGAGGTTGTTTAATGCCCCTGCTACCTTCCAACGTGCTATGAATGGACTACTAGGCGATTTAAACGCTCTTGCGTGCTAGTTTATCTTGATGATAAAACCATTTTTTGAGAACCTTTACTGAACATCAAGATAACCTCAGATAAGTCTTTCAGCGGTTATGGCAATTGTTAAAACTAAAGCCATCAAAATGCTCTTTCTCCCAGAGTGAATCGGATTTTTTGGGTCATAAGGTCAGTAAAGCTGGAAATCCCCAATAAATGATAAGGTCTTGACTAATGCTAAGATGACCCCCCTAGATACCTACAAGATGTACAAGTTTCTATAGGAATAATGGGCTATTATTGACAATTTATCCCCATTTTTCAGACACCTCCAAGCCTCTGGTGTATCTACTGAAGAAAGGAATCCCCTTTAAGTAAAAAGAAGAGCAATATCAGGCCTTTTACCTGCTACGCATTTCTCTCCCACTCTCCAGACTTGTTCATCTGAATTTTGATAAACCCTTTCTCCTCTTTACTGATGCTAGTGATCTAGCAATTAGAGCCATACTATTTCAGCATGATGAGAATTTAGTGGACCATCCCATTGCCTACTACAGCAAGACCTTATATAAAGCCAAACATAATTATAGCGTTACAGAATGCAAATTCTTGGCAGTCCTACTGGCCATTAGTAATTTCCGACCATTTTTAAATGGGAAGCATTTTACCATTGTAACCAATCATGCTTCCTTACGTTGGCTACAGAAAATGAAGGACCCAGATGGGAAATTAACCCAGTGGGCGTTAAAACTATAAAATTACAAATTTCCATTATATACCAACCAGGGCCAATCCATCAAAACGCATTTGCCTATCTCAGCTTCCCATCTTAATTATAACTGACCCTGAAGAGAATCAACTCTATGACCTTCTAACCCATATACAGTTATAAAAGGATTAATCTCTGACCTTTAAAAGAAATTAGCAAAAAGATTGGCAAATCTCCAAGTCAAAAACGGGAAATTGTGCAAACTCATGTCTAAACAATGGGTGCCTTATATGAGACCATTGACTTGAACTGACATCATTTCAGGGGGATCAGAAAGTCAGCCATGGGAAATTCAGAAAACCTACCAATGGCTTTGTCGAGATTTTAACCAGATGAATCCTTCCAAAAGAGTACCAGAATTAGGGGTTTTGGTTAGTCATGCGTAATTGCCAGCTAATAGCCTAGTTTGATACTAATTAATGTTATATATTTAATTGAGTTTAGGTTTAATGGAAGCTGCATTCACTGCCAAAATCCCATCCAAAGTTTTTTGTGGGTTTCCTCCAGCAGAAAGATGATAAATCCGTTACAAATTGTCTAAAAATGATTCCACTGACAAATTAAGAGAACTAGCAACTCATGCCAAGGATGCTCAAAGTCCTATTTATTTATGATTTTATATACAACCAACCAAACTTTTTTTTCTCGTTGCAAACAGTTTTGCAACCCATTCAATTCAAGACTAAATCTAGTTTTATAATCTCATAGAAGGGATTAGTCTGCGCCCATGTCTGGGAGCAGTTGGGCAAGCAAGGCAAGAGGAGCAGGCGGAAGGCCTGTGGCCTCTAACGTTCAAAAACGCCCCAGAGAATCTGGCGGAATAGAAAAAAATCTAAAAAAACTGGCGGTCACAATTTCCCCAGAGATACTCGCGAGGCAAGCACAATGCAACCAGTACATCAACACGCCACATTCCCAGCCACTTTCATTGGTAGAATTCGGAGTCCATGTGTATCTGGACATCCAAAAAACGGCCCTATGGGAATATTTTTGTGAAGATGTACACAAAATTTTCCCAACTGCGGTGTACGTTGCACCTCACTCCATGTCGCGCATTTTGGCTGGACCTAGGTTTCAAAAGCAAAATAGCAGCAGACGAGGCTGCAGCAGTGTGCATAGTGGTCGACCTCCTCAAAGGGCAACGGGTCATCGAAACTAAACGCACCAGATGGACAAAATCAAACCAAATTTTCCTCACGTTTGACTTTTCTGCCTACTACGGTAAAACGTGACATTTTGGAGCAACACCTGAAAGATGGTCTCACAATATACGGTGAAATACAATCTTTCAAAATGCAATGTTTCACGCTGATGCCACACCTGTGCACTGGCAAAGCCATCGCAGTTCTGACCCCAACTGAGGAGATCGCAAAGGACCTAACCAAGATCCCACACTCCACCTTTATTGACATCGCAGGGCACACCACCCACCCATTACGGGTAACCATGGACAGCGCACCCCCCATTTGCACCCACTGTGATGTGTTTGGCCATAAGGCGCACGCATGCCCCATCAAAGAGGGCGTCACATTCCAAGAGCACCCCTCAGCGGCCATGGCCAGCGGAGAGGCACACTACGAACCAACTGCAAGCGCCAAGGAGGCTTTCCTGTGGGGAGCACAAGGCTGCTATCTATTGGTAAAGCCCATCTCCCCGCAGGAGCAGAAGAAGGCCAAGCAGGCCCACAGGACTGCGGCCAAGGAAGCGGCCAAGGCCACCACCACCATCCCACACTCACAACGCCAGGAGGACATGGAGACCTTCACAGCGGAAGCAACTCAGGAATCCATCACCCTATTAGATTGGGAGGCCCATGCCGAATGGGCCACTCAATCCGAATATCTGATGGGAGATTTGATCTCACCCAATCGCTGCACCCAAGCCCTGGTCAAAACTGACTTGGGACCTATCCCAACAGAAATTTTTTTTGCCCCACTTGATGGTGCACTGAACTTATCCGCACCGCAAAAAATTCGTTCGACGTCAGGAAAACAAAAAGTGAAGGCCAAAGCCAACGCGACTCTTTCTGCAAAAATTAACAAAAACCCCAATAGCATTGCTGCTAATACCCGCACTGCTGTGAAAGCCCGTGGGGACCTGGAAGAGGCTGGTGGGCCCAGGGGCCCACCCCTCGCACCTAAGGTGCAATGGGGGAAACCTTCACTCTAGGGATGCTGAATATTGTCGGACTCAAGGCCTCCCCATCCCAGGCTAGGAAACTAAGTTTTTTACAAAAATTTTACCTGGGGATATCCTGGCCATCCAGGAGTCCCACTGTCCACGAGGTTCCAAGGAAGCATGGAAAACAATGCTCCTACTATCCCTATCCTTTTGGTCAAAGCACTGTGGGGTGCTAATTAGGAAAAACAATTTTTTCAAATTTATATCTTCAGAAACATTCCTAAATGGCTGGGTGCTCGTTGTCACCTTCTCATGGGCCAATGTTGCACACACAATCATCAACATTTATGCCCCAAACGGTGCACATGAGCGTCAGGAATTTTTCTCATTGGTCAAATCCCTCCCGCCACCCCCCAATTCTTTCCTAATTGGCAACATGAACTGTTGGCTAACCTCACCAACGGACCGGTGGCCGCCCTCACTCCACGCCCCACAGGGTCACATAGAACTACGCGTTCTAAAAGCCACCCTTGGGTTAATGGATGCGCGGCTGCAACATGCCCCACTGTTCAAAAATATGATGCGTCCCCACATCCACAATGGCCAATTAAGGTCCATGACCCACATCGGCCTTATTCTAGTGCCAGCGAAATTCCAACCCCACATCTCCCACTTCAAAACAATGAAAATGGAATTCTCTGACCACCGACTGGTCTCGATAACATACCACTTACCTGTCACAGTTGAAAAGGCCCCACATTGGTGCAAAATATGCCCCCCAGAGCTCGCGTCGCCAGGATTTTCCACATGGGTGGAAGAGGCAACTTTGGCAAAATTGTTTGTTGCACCGTTTTGCGCAGACCCCATTTCCACATGGGCAACTTTCAAAGAAGACACCATCCACCACTATTGCCATCTCTCATCCAGACGCTCACAAGCCACATTGGCGGTTATATCGCGCGCTGGCGGAATTGGCCCACTTGGAGTCCAACATTCCAGCCTCAGGATATAGCCCTGCATAGGGCCAGAAGTGGGCGGAGGCAGCCGCCCACCTCAACGCACTTGAAAGGCAACACAAACATCAGGTTTGTGTCCAATACAGGGCCACATGCATCACTAAAGGCGACAAGTGCACCACATACTTCTTCAAAATTTTTTTTTGCACCATGCCAGAGCGTGGCCTGCACACAGGTGCAAAGATCGGATAATTCTATTGTGGACACACTGGCCAAAGTGGCAATCGAAATGCAAAGATATTACTCTGAGTTATACCGAGCTGAACCAATTTCAGCCAGCCAAAATGGCGGAATTTCTCGACCGAGCTCATATCTGCACCATTTTCTGATACCTGGAAATAATGAATTTAATTACTCCAAACGAATTATGGAATACCATTTGTGGTGCGCCAAACCAAAAATGCCCAGGCCCAGATGGCATTCCATATGAGTTCTACAAAAAATATTTTAAATATATATCCCCATTGCTGCTAGCCTCACTTAACCAAAGCCTGTTGGAAACGCGCCTCCTACCAGGAGGACATGAGGCCTTTACGGTCACACTCTTCAAGAAAGGGGATAGGCTAGACTTAGCCAACTGGCGCCCCATTTCTCTAACAAACACAGACACCAAAATTTTAACCAAAATTATGGCTAACCGTTTAGGGACTGTAGCATCTGCCACCATCTCCCCAGAACAGTTTGGTTTCATCCCCAGAAGGTCGATTTGGGATAACGTGCACTCTGTGGCTAATGTGTGTCAGTCCACAGCCTCTGGGGCACTTGTTTTCTTGGACCAACAAAAGGCCTATGATAGAGTAAACTGGGAATACCTTAGGGCCTGCCTCCAACAATTCTGCCTACCTCCCCGCTTCATTAGCTGGGTGATGCTACTCACGGAATCTGCAACAATGGCAGTGCGCGGCCCAGGTTTCCTAACGGAAGTAGTCCATCCTCAAAGGGGCCTGCGACAAGGGGACCCCCTGAGCCCACTCTTATACAACTTCAGCCTTGACCCACTACTGCAAAATGTGAATGCTCAACTCACTGGGGTCCATGTGCCAGGCCAAACCCCAGTCAAGATGATGGCATTTGCAGATGATTGCGTGGTGGGGGTGTCTAATAACAAAGATGCACACGCGCTTGAAGCCCTCATCCAGGAATATTCCTGGGTAAGCAACGCGGCACTGAACGCCTCCAAAACTGAAATCATACTCCTTGGTCGGTTTCAAAACTGCTGGGCCCCAGCAAGTAGTTCCCAACCTGGCCCATCTGCTCGCCCACGTCCACGCCTTACTAACTCAAAACACACCACTCCACTGGTGCTCCCCATTGTGCCACGACCTACCATAGGACCGGTACGCCATCTGGGAGTGTGGTTGGAGGCAGGTGGATATGCGTCAGCAGTAATGGAGTGCCATATACTGGACAATGTGACGAAGCGAATCGCCTCTCTCAGAGCCCACCCTACTACCCTCACTGGCAGGGTTGTTCTTGCCAACTCTATGCTCCTACCCAAAGTCTGGTTTGGAGCCCATGCCATCCCCTTCTCCCCAAGCTTCTTCAAATCCCTGTATGCTTTGCTACAAGGTTGGCTTTGGTCAGGCCGCCCTCCACCAGTATGGCTAGAGGTCATGTTTGGCCCTCATCATCATGGTGGCATGGGCCTGCTTGACTTCAAAGCCCATGCTGCCAAGATCCTGGGCACCTGGATCGCGGCCGTCACTGCTCCTACACTCCCATCCCAAAACTGGTCCCGCGCGGCCTGCTTTAACTTCTATCGAGCCTTGGGCCTCAACAAACCATCAAACCCCCACTCCCTGATGAAGTACCTCGCATCACACACATCAGCCGCAGGTCCTCACGGGACCTAAACCCACTATAAATGAATCCTACTCTCCATGCGAAGCGCAGAGTGGAGAATTCGTATTAGTGGACATACAACCCGAAGAGGCCGCCACTCTCCTCAGTTCACACAAGAGGTACAGGGGCTACCCATCCATGATGGCGTGATCCCCATTTGACCCCAAGTCCTATCCAGGGTGGACTACCTGGACATGATGGACATCCCTTATTCCACTGAGACCCAAAAGACTATCTGGAAATACGCACACCATCCTCTGTTGCAGCCTCAAGTCCGCTCCCATGTGTGGCGCTGCCTGAGGCGGGTGTATCATACAGATTAGCGCTCTAATGCTTTACACTCATCCTGTGTCGTGTGTGGCCAGTATGGAACGCTGTTTCACCGCCTGGAGAAGTGCCATACCTCTAAAGTAATATGGCGCGAAGTCCAACGTCTGCTAGGCCAGGATCAAACACATCCCTTCAGTCTGTCAAGAGATATGTTTGCTTCATCAATGGCCTCCCCCTCCCACCCTCCCTCCGTGCTCTGGTGGTTGCAATCACCATGTGGACTATCCACACGATTGTCTTGGATGCCATCGCTGGATCCATCCCCACCCTCCCTGAAGCTGTCCACAGATTCCGGTCTCATTTGGTGGATCACTTTCAAGCGTGGATGTTTGGATATCTCCCACCGCGTCGCCAACAGCTGGTCTCCTCCTGGTTCCCAGTCTAGTTCATCATATCAGACCCCTTCCTCCACACGTGCTCAATAGTGGATACGTCCCCTACACACGTTCCCTCCCCCTTCCCATAAGTGGCGTTCCCGCTGGCAACAAGAGATAGCATCGCTTCTCTGGGGTGCCTCCCCTGGTACTAAGTTTTGTCTCATCTGAGTCATATTTGGAAGTTTCCGTCCCATGGTCGGCCTTCCCCGCAATAAATGAAATATATACAATCAACCAGCTACTTATGCTAAGGATGGATTAACCTAATTTAATATTTGGTGATTAGATGAGCGGATTTTGAGGGAATCACTATGAAGTATGAATGAATAAAGCTTACTATCTGATAGAGTTTTAAATCAAGAGGCTGATGGGGTTTCTGGTATTTTATTGGCCAAAGAGTACTTAGGCGCAGTAGCCCTGAAAGTAGTATAAATAGTCATGCATTCTCTCCTAATAGACATCTCTTGTCTGACCATCTTTCCTGTTTGTTTGAAGTAGCTTAGAGCAACTAGAGTGGGGAACGTGGGATAGGAGATCCCCAATGGGCGCAGGTGATCACGCATGGAGTGGCTGGCGCTGCCAGCTCCCATGCCTCCCCCCTATGAGGAACTGGCAAGAACCTGTCCAGCTGGCTACCAGAAGATGCGCTGACTGGCAGCCAACCTTGCAGGGTGCAGCGCGGGAGTGCCATAGCCGCCCAGGAAGGGGGATGGACTCGCTGGGGCATGCCCAGATGGGTTGGTGAAGGGTCACAAGGGTGGGGCAGCATGGAAGTGCCTGAGCCACCCAGGAAGGGGGCAGGACATGCCAGGGTACACAACGAGGACACTTGGGGCTAAAGGCGAAGCTGTTGGTTGTTAGTTGGTGGGTTGGACGCGGACTTGTAGGGGTTGGTATGCCAATGAAGGTGAAACAGCAAAGTGCCAACTAGTCTTCATACTGGTTGGCCTAGCACACTAGTGGTGCTCATGGTCAATTTCGCAACAGGCTTAAACTCAATGTTAATGGGAGGGAATGCTTGTTACTATCCAGGATTTGCTGGAGTCCTGTCTGGTATGTAAGATCCAAGTTGGGCCTAATCCCCGCTCTCAACATCCAGTGGTCCCACCCTGTGAACCATTCCATACTATTAGCATTGATGTTGTTGGACCTCTTCCTCAAGCCTCCAATGGACATCGGTTCCTCCTACTAGCTGTGAACCATCTACTAAGTGGATCAAAGCCATATCGCACTCCACCATTTTGGAAAAGGCTACCACCACGTTTTTGTATAATAGGATTATCACCCAGCATGGGTTTCCTAACGTCATTCTTTCCAATAACAGACAAAATTTCCACTTGATGCTGGTTAAAGATTTAGCTGACCTGGTGGGAACCACACAGGTATTCTCCACCCTCTACCATCCTGCAACCAATGGAATTGTAGAGGTTGTAAATGGCATTATAACTGCAACCCTCTGGAAAATGGCTATGACTGATCCCCTTCATTGGCCCCAATATTTTCCTAGTGCAATTATGGCCTATTGGATTAATTACCATTAAATTACTAAGATGTCACCATTCCAAGCGTTTTATGGCAGCAATCCCCATCTGTATTCTAAAGTACAGGCTATGCTTAGCAAAGCTTCCCCTGAAGCACCTGAAGTCTCTATGTGAAGTTTTGAAAATGAAATAATAAGACTTCAGGCCTTGGCTGCCAAAAACCTGTCCGCCACAGTCAGTAGAGAAACTGCTCAATTTAATGATAAGCATGATCCCCTACACACCTTCCAACCAGGTGACCTCATCCTACTCTACCATCACTGGCCTGAAGGTCATGATTACAAACTAGGCACCAATTGGTCAAGGCCTTATTGAGTCATATATATATGGGGCAATGAACACTCAATCATAGAGGTTGTTCAGGTCACAGTCATAAACTGCATACATAGTTGCTTTCTGCATCCGTTTCCCCCTCTGCGCCAAGATCTAGAGGGGGGTATTGTCAGGATTCCTTCCCAAATGGCAGATTCAGATGCGTCAGACGATGGGAATCAATCCCAATTCAACCAAAAAGCCCAAACTTCTGTCAGGGATAATCCCTGACAAAAGTCAATAATTATCAAAGTTGGAGATAACCCTAAATGACACATTATAATCATTCTCCTTTGGAAATACTCAGCCTCAGGGTTTAAACCTGAGCCATGAGACGAGCACAAAAAATTCAACTGATATAATTGGACTGCCCCCAAATCCCCGATTTTTTTAGATCTAGGCTTGGGCTGCTTAGATTTTCCCAATTACCCTTATATAGCTGGTATTAAGCTAATAAACTTTACGCTTTTTCTCCTTTTCACAATTTTTAAGTAAAAATTGTATTTAATTGAAATTTGCCTCTCCAGACTTGATATCTGGATCAACAAGACTTCTTGACCAAGAGAAGCAAAGAAGTTAAGTATCCAAAACCATTGGACTTCAGGTCAACTGGCCAATTTACAACAAAGGATCCATGATATCAATCTGTGATCTTGACATTGACCATCAATTTGCTCAGTGTGTTACAACTGTTTAAATAGACAATTGATTTGGGGAATAGCTTAGGAAATGCAGGATCAGGGCCCTTGAGATTTGACCTAATCTGGTAAGCTTTGAGTGAAAAAGGAGGGAAGGATAAATTTATTAGAACTGAATTTGAAATTATTGATGGCAGGCCAAGTTGCTGTCAGTTCATTCACAAACACCTGAATTGCCAATTTTCTTCAGTTTCAATGACTGGAGCAACGGCATCATATCCAATGGGCAACAGGAAACGCACGGGGCCACCCCAAGTAAGGGTGGTCCCAAGAGGTTGAGAATGGGTTTGGGATGTCCAACCCATCTGCACCTGGTAACTCCAGCATCCATGTATCCAAGCGGGAAATATCAGATGAAGATTTTGATGTGTCCATGGAAGGTTTTGAACTGTGGTCTGCATTTCCCAATGTACCAATGCCATCAAGTTTTTCTGATAAAATTGACATTTGATACTTCATTTTCTGAAAGTATGCGTCCTATGGGCTTTGTTTCTGAGGGTTTATGGTTCTTGGGCCTTTATGTCGAGGGCTTGTTGCCATTGACTTCATGTGGGCCATTGGCCCCCTGGGGATGCCAATTTCCATATATCTTGACACAAATTACCTCAATTTGCAGTACTAATTTGGCTAAAGTTAATGTTGAGACAGGTGGCGAGATCTTCAAAGGGAGAGCTGTTACCCATCACTCGTCTACTACATGAACAAGGTCGCCCTGTGAGACAAGAGGGACAGCTGCCCTTCTGGACTCTTTTTTGTAGGGAACGGGAATGCCACCCATTCCAAGCAGAGGAGACACTCCTCCAGACTTGCAGTAAGGGTAGTATTGCCTTCTTCCTGTATGTTTATGAATCAGTGATGAAAGGAGAAAATGACCAGCAAAAACTCAGGTACATCCTCCCCTGCTTGAGTCATATGTCTCAAGAGATAATGGTTCCCAACATGGTCAACCTCAGCACCTGGGCAGAGGTTAAGCAAGTGCTTATGGAGAAATTTGGTTTTACACAGAGTTTACAAAAGCAAAACAGATATTTATGTGCCTTAATCTGCAAGAGGGAGAGTTGATCACCTTTTTTGTTGAGTGATTCTATAGTGAAGCTCAACCTCTGTTGTTTGCAAAAATGCTTCCTCTCAATGATGATATTGATGCTATTTTGGCTGGATTGGCATCTCATTTCTCTTTGCAATGCATATCTCTGCCATCAAACGCTCCTTCCAAAATATACAAGATATCAAGGAGGCTCTATTAGCAGTGGCTGACTTTTATGAACATGATGATATGACAGGAGCTCTGAGGCGAGAATCTACTATAATCCCTCCAGCCTCTTCTATGGCTGTCTCCTTTGGAAATCTGCTCCCACGGAGCTGCCACAACAAGATGCTCCTCCCCCATGTGAAGATAGGCAGAGGATACTAGCAGTGATGGGGAAGAGCTCCCCTCCATCTCCAGCTCCCAAAGTGCAGCCAGTGAAGTTAGCTATCACTTTGCCCTGCTCTCCTCCTTCATCAGAGCGGCCTTCCAAAGTGCCTCAATTGTCGCATCCCGCCAAGGCACTATCTCTATACCCCTCAGCATCTCCTCCGGCCATCTCTAGCTCAAAACCTGTAGCCATGGGGCAGCTAAAACCCCTATATTAAATGCTATATGTAGAGCTGTAATAATCACAGCATCTTCTCAAAAAGTCAACTGGGTAATTGAGTGCCCCCAGGACCTCTACTGCAACAAAGGGAGCCCTGATTTTACCTCCCAACTGATGGAATCTTTAACATTTGTCATGATTCTGATATGACTGGACGATAAGCCCTAAGTTGTTATGTCAGAATGAGTATAATCCACCAA